>JAIUJO010000166.1:308229-310729 GCA_023846275.1 Vanilla planifolia | reverse complement strand
AGAGAGAGAAGATGAAGCAGAAGAAGAAGAAGAAAAAGAAGAAGAAGAAGAAGAAGCAGAAGAAGAAGAAGAGAAGCAGAAGTAGAAGAAGAAGAAGGAGTTGTACAAGAAGAAGTAGAAGAAGAGGAAGAAGAGCAAGAAGAGGAAGAAGAAGAAAAATTGGAAGGAAGGAAGAGGAAATAGAAGAGGTGGAAGAAGAAGAAGAATAAGAAGGAGAAGAAGAGGAGGTAGAAGAAGAAAAAGAAGAAGAGGAAGAAGAAGAAGCGAAAGACAAAGAAGAAGAAGAAAAAGAGTAAGAAGAAGAAGAAAAAGAGTAAGAAGAAGAAGAAAAAGATGAAGAAGAAGAAGAAGAGGAAGAAGAGGAGGAAGAAGAAGAGGAAGAAGCAAAAGCAAAAGAATAAAAATAAGAAGAAGAAAAAGTAGAGGGAGAAGAAGAAGAAAAAGGAGAAGAAGAACAGGAAGAGGAGGCAGAAGAAAAGAAAGAGAAAGAAGAAAACGGAGAAGAGAGGAGGAAGAAGAAGAAGAAGGAGAAGAAGAAGAAGAAGAAGACGAACAAGAAGAAGAAAAAGAAGATAAAGAAGTAGTAGAAGATGGTCAGGAAGATGAAGAAGAAGAAAAAGGCGAAGAAGAAGAAGAAGAAGAAGAAGAAGAAGAAGAAGAAGAAGGAAAAGAAGAAGAAGAAGGAGAAGAAGAAGAAGAAGAAGAAGAAGGAGAAGAAGAAGAAGAAGAAGAATAAGAAGAAGGAGAAGGAGAAGAAGAAGAAGAAGATGAGAAGAAAAAGAAGTATAAGAAGAAGATGAAGAAGAAGAAGAAGCAAATGAAGAAGAAGAAGAAGAAGGTGAAGAAGAAGAAGAAGATGGAGAAGTAGAAGAAGATGAAGGAAAAGAAGAAGAAGGAGAAGAAGAAGAAGAAGAAGAAGAAGAAAAAGAAGTAAAAGAAGAATAAGAAGAAGCAGGAGAAGAAGAAAAAGAGAAGAAAGAAGAAGAAGAAGAAGAGAAGAAGAAGATGGAGAAGAAGAAGCAAAACAAGATGGAGTACAAGAAGAACGAGAAGAAGAAGAAGAAGGAGAAGGAGAAGGAGAAGGAGAAGAAGGAGAAAGAGAAGAAGAAGAAGGAGAAGAAGGAGAAGGAGAAGGAGGAGGAGAAGAAGAAGAAGAAGGAGAAGAAAAAGGAGAAGAAGGAGAAGGAGAAGAAGGAAAAGATGAAGAAGAAAAAGAAGAAGAAGAAGTAGAAGAAGAAGAAGAAGTAGGAAAAGAAGAAGTAGTAGAAGAAGAAGAAGAAGAAGAAGAAGTTGATGAAGAAGAAGAAGAAGAAGATGAAGAAGACGTAGTTGAAGATGATGAAGAACAAGAAGATGTAGAAAAAGAAGAAGATGATGAAGAAAAAGCAGAAAAAGTAGAGAAGTGGAAGAAGAAGAAGCTGAAGAAGAAGAAGAAGAAGAAGAAGCAGAAGAAGAAGCAGAAAAAGAAAAAGAAGAGGAAGAAGCAGCTAATGAAAATAGGGAAGAAGAAGAAGTGGAAGAAGAAGAAGAAGAAGAAGAAGAAGAAGAAGAAGTAGAAGAAGAAGAATGAGATGAAGCAGAAGAAGCAGCAGAAGTAGTAGAAGAAGATGGAGTAAAAAAGAAGAGTAAGAAGAATGAGAAGAAAAAGAAGAAGAAGCAGAAGAAGAAGAAGAAGAAGAAGAAGAAGTAGAAGATGAAGAAGAAGAAGAAGAAGAAGAAAAGGAAGAAGATGAAGAGGAAGAGGTAGGAGAAGAAGAGGGATACGAAGAAAATGGAATAGGAAGAAAAGGAAGAGGAAGAAGAGGAAGAGGAAGAGAAGAGGAAGAAGAGAACAAGGAAGAAGAAGAAGAAGAAGAAAATGAAATAAAAGAAGAACAAGAAAAAGAAGAAGAAGAAGAAGTCGAAGAAAAAGAGGAAGAAGAGGAACAAGAAGAAGAAGAGGAAGAAGAGGAAGAAGAAGAAGAAGTAGAACAGAAAGAAGAAGGAGAAGAAGAAGAAGAAGAGGAAGAGGAAGAAGGACAAGAAGGAAAAGAAGAAGAAGGATAGGAAGAAGAAGAAGAGGTAGAAGAAGAAGAAGAATAGGAAGAAGAAGAAGAAGAGAAGAATAAGAAGAAGAGGAAAAAAAAATAAGAAGATGAATATGAAGAACAAAGCGAAGGAGAAGAAGAAGAAGAAGAAGACGAAGGCGAGGAAGAAGATGAAGAAGAAGAAGAAGAAGAATAAGAAGAAGAAGAAGAAACAGAAGAAGATGTAGAAGGACATGAAGAAGGAGAAGAGGAAGAAGGAGAAGATGAAGAGAAAGAAGAAGAGGAGGAGGAAGAAGAGGAGAGGAAGAGGAAGAAGAGGAAGAGGAAGAAGAAGAAGTGGAAGAAGAAGAACAAGAAGAAGAAGAAGAAGAAGAAGAAATAGAAGAAGAAGAAGAATAAGAAGAAGAAGAAGAAGAGGAAGAAGAAAAAGAGGAAGAAGAGGAAGTAGAAGATGAAGAGGAAGAAGAGTAAGA
>JAIUJO010000166.1:303229-305729 GCA_023846275.1 Vanilla planifolia | reverse complement strand
AAGAAGAAGAAGAAGAAGAAGAAGAATAAGAAGAAGAGGAAGAAAAATAAAAAGATGAATATGAAGAAGAAAGCGAAGGAGAAGAAGAAGAAGAAGAAGACAAAGGCGAGGAAGAAGATGAAGAAGAAGAAGAAGAAGAATAAGAAGAAGAAGAAGAAACGGAAGAAGATGTAGAAGGACATGAAGAAGGAGAAGAGGAAGAAGCAGAAGATGAAGAGAAAGAAGAAGAAGAAGATGATAAGAAGAAGAAGAAGAAGAAGAAGAGAAGAAGAAGAAGAAGCAGAAGAAGAAGAAGAAGAAGAAGAAGAAGAAGAAGAAGAAAGTGAAGAAGAAGAAGAAGGAGCAGCTACAAAATTAGAAGAAAGAGAAGAAGGAGAAGAAGAAGAAGGAGAAGAAGGAAAAGAAGAAGAAGAAGAAGAAGAAGAAGATGATGAAGAAGAAGAAGAAGAAGGAGAAGAAGAAGGAGAAGAAGAAGAAGAAGTAGGAGAAGAAGCAGGAAGCAGAAGAAGGAGGAAAAGAAGTAGAAGAAAAAGAAGGAGAAGGAGAAGGGAGAAGGAGATGTATAACAAGAAGGAGAAGGACAAGGAGAAGTAGAGAAGAAGAAGATGGACAAGAAGAAGAAGGAGAAGAAGATCGAGACGAAGAGGAAGAAGAAGAAGAGTAGTAGAATTAGGAGGAGAAGAAGAAGAAGAAGAAGAAGAGGAATTAGAAGCAGAAGTTGAAGAGCAGAAGATGCAAAAGAAGAAGTAATAGTCGAAGCAAAAGAAGGAAAAAGAAGTAGAAGAAGAAGTAGAAGCATAAGAAAAAGGAGAAGAAGAACAAAAGTAGTAGTAGTAGAAGAAGAAGAAAAAGTAGAAGTAGAAGAAGAAGAAGAGGAAGAAGAAGCGGAAGAAGAAGAAGAAGGAGAAGAAGAAGAAGAAGAAGGAAGAAGAAGAATAAGAAGAAGAATAAGATTAAGAAGAAGAAGAAGACGAAGATGGAGAAGGAGTAGAAGAAGAAGAAGAAGGAGGAGGGAGAAGAAGACAGCAGAAGAAGAAGAAGAAGAAGAAGAAGAAGAAGAAGATGAAGAAGAAGAAGAAGAAGAAGGAGAAGAAGAAGTAGGAGAAGTAGAAGAAGAAGAGCTGGAGAAGTAGAAGAAGAGGAAGAAGGAGAAGAAGAAGGAGAAGGAGAAGAAGGAGAAGAAGAGAAGGAGAAGGAGAAGATAGAGAAGAAGTAGAAGGAGAAGGAGAAGGAGAAGAAGGAGAAGAAGAAGAAGGAGAAGGAGAGATAGAGAAGAAGTAGAAGGAGAAGAGGAAGAAGGAAGAGAAGAAGAAGAAGAAAAAGACGACGAAGGAGTTGAAGAAGGAGAAAAAGAAGAGTAGAAGAAGAAGAAGGAGAAGGAAAAGAAGAAGGAGAAGAAGGAGAAGTAGAAGAAGAAAGAGAAGTAGAAGAAGAGGAAGAAGAGAAGAAAAAGGAGTTGAAGACGAGAAGAAGGAAAAGAAGAAGGAAGAAGAAGAAGAAGAGAGAGATGAGAGGGAGAAGAAAAAGCAGAAGAAGTGGAGAAGAAGATGAAGAAGACAAAGAAGAGGAGGAGGAGAAGAAGAAGAAAAAGCAGCAGTAGTCGAACAAGAAGGAGGAGAAGAAGGAGAAGAAGGTGAAGAAGTAGAAAGAGGAAGAAGAAGAAGGAGAACTTGAAGGAGAAGAAACAGAAGAAGAAGAAGGAGAAGAAGGAGAAGAAGAAGATGGAGAAGAAGAAGAAAAATAAGTAGAAGAAGAAGAAGAAGAAGAAGAGAAGAGAAGACAAAGAAGAAGAATAAGAAGGAGAAGAAGAAGAAGAATAATAAGTAGTAGAAGAAGAAGAAGAAGGAGGAGGAGAAGAAGAAGAAGATGATGAAGAAGAAGAAGAAGAAGAAGAAGAAGAAGAAGAAGAAAAGATGAAAATGAAGAAGAAGAAGAAGAGGAAGAAGAAGAAGCAGAAGAAGGAGCAAAAGAAGAAGAAGAAGCAGAAAAAGAAGAAGAAGAAGAAGAAGAAGAAGAAGTAAAAGAAGAAGGAGAACAAGAAGAAGCAGAAGGAGAACAAGAACAAGAAGAAGAAGAAGAAGAAAAAGGAGAAGGAGAAGAAGAAGAAGAAGAAGGAAGAAGAAGTAGAGGTAAAGGAAGAAGAAGAGGAAGATTAAGAAGAAGAAGAAGAAGAACTAGCATAAGAAGAAGAAGAAGAAGAAGAGGAAGATATAGAAACAGAAGAAGAAGAAAAAAAGGAAAAAGAAGAGGAAGAAGAAGAAGAAGAAGGAGAAGAAGAAGTGGCCGAAGGAGAAGAAGAGGACGCAAAAGAAGAAGAGAGAGAAGATGAAGCAGAAGAAGAAGAAGAAAAAGAAGAAGAAGAAGAAGAAGCAGAAGAAGAAGAAGAAGCAGAAGTAGAAGAAGAAGAAGGAGTTGTACAAGAAGAAGTAGAAGAAGAGGAAGAAGAGCAAGAAGAGGAAGAAGAAGAAAAATTGGAAGAAGAGGAAGAGGAAATAGAAGA
>JAIUJO010000166.1:283229-293229 GCA_023846275.1 Vanilla planifolia | reverse complement strand
TTGATTACGATGCATCAAAAGATCCACAAAAGTTTGAGTAGCTTTACAAGGTGAGAACATTGAAGAATATCAAAAGCATGAGGGTTCTTGAGCACTTCTTATGAGTTGGTAGTGACAACATGACCAACATTTTTTTAATTTATTTAAAACCAAGTTTAGAAAAGATATCTTATACTTTAATATCAAAAATGTTTTCTTCCTCTTTCTATAGTTGACAAGTCTGGCCTTAATCTACATCCACATTGAAGTCTACCTTCCATGTTTTGAGGTGATCACACTTCCAAGAGAAGGTTCGAATCCACTTGGCAAGAATTTTAGCAAGCGAACGATCTAGTCTCCTATTATCATTGAAGTGTGGATGAAGACGAAACAAAAGTTTCAAGCATTAACTAATTTCTTGAGAGAGGACTAGCAAAATGCTCAACACATCATCCATATTGATTAGGCCACCATTAAGTAGTTTGGCACAAACAACACAATGACCCGATAAACATCTAGTCAAAGAAAAAATTAACACCCTTCTTTTCACCTTTTCTTTAATCCTAGTTCAAAAAATCTACATTAAAATTTAAAATTCAACTTCCCTCTTGGGTTTTAACTTTGATGCAATTATCCTCATTGACTTTTTTCTTCACTTCTACATAATCTCACAATAAGAAATCATGAGTCTATTTGATTCTTATTTCCCAAATCGTCGAATAACTAAGAAGCCATTGGATATATCATGTTAATATTTTTTTCTATACAATAAGGTTGTCAAATGCTCTAACTATTTAGGTAAAGAGTACAGCAAAACAAAAATCTTACCTTCTTCAACATTCATATTAATATTAACAAGAGCTAATAAGACTTGTTTAAAATACCAAAACGATTTTGAAGTAATACACTTTCCAAATGAAAAGTAAATAAATATAGCCAAATTGTGATTAACTAAGCCATTTTGAAGGCTTTCAATTTTTCTACTAGTCTTTTGTATTTTCCTAAACAACAATATTCTAAAGAACATCATTCAAACAATACTGAATTGAAAAATCTTTTGATCAATTGCATCATCAACTCCTTCATTAAGTTGACTTTTACCTTTTAGGCCTTGCGAAAGACTTTCTTTATTAACCATACCAACATTTTGATCTTCCTTATATTAAAAAAATTACTACAATCAAGTTTTTCGAACTTGCATTTCATGGCATTGAATACGCTAGTGATATTGTTGAAAGGCTTGTGTCATCGCTTGGAAGCCAAGCAAGCAAAAGGCCCATCACTTCCTCTTCTTAAAAATAGTCCATCTCTCCAAATAACCCTTTAGCTCAATCCCTTCCTACTTGGAGCTCCCTTACAACTCTATTAAGGATTATAACCAACATACTTGTATAACCATACAAGTTTTTCCAAGCTTCCTCACCACTCTTCAAGAAATAGTCTTACATTGTCCTCCATTCATTCTTGATGCCAACTTAGCTAGATAATAGCAATCCATAATATCCTTTGGGGCCAATTTGAATTGAAGTGTTAGAAGCCTCTCAACAACTCAACTCTAACTCAAGTCCCCTTGGATGTACCAAGAAGTACTAGATGCCTCTCTATTCACTTTCTTAATTACCATTTGCATTAAAATACTATTCAATATATACCCTCAACTACGATAAAGATCACTTCCATAGCTGCAAACAAAATTTATCCCAAACCCTTAAGACCTTCATGACACGTTTCTAAATAAGCAACAACTCTTCACGACCTCCATACAAAATCTGAATACTCTACAACATATTGCTACAACTCCAACATTATTATCTCTTAAGTGTAATGTTAGATTATCATGGCACGTCCACTCACACCATATTAGGGAAGTAATTGCCACCCTTCTAGTCGTTAGGGTAACATCATTAGATGTAGTCTTGAAACCCATAATGCCTTTTGAATAAGATGTCAAAACACCAAGGATACTCAACAAAATAACCCCATCCCTCTAACTTAATGCTATGTGCACAACTGACTTTGCCTCCAAGCTAGTATTAAGGCTCTATCAACCACACTTGTGACCCCTTCCAATTGTAACCATAGTATTGCCCGTACATACAAAAGCTATGCTTCTACTCAACAAACTATTTGATTACCACCTCAACCATCTACCCTTCCAGTTGATGATATCAGCACTATGGAAATCACAACACCCATAACTTATTGTGACCTTCACAACAACAATTTTTTGTTTGTGTACACTCATAAAAATGAATTTTAACATAGAAATGACTTCTGTAGAAAAATCCCAAATTTTATACATTTATAGTTTAAAATTATTGCTTTGTTTCCTAGTAAGCAAGAAATAGCTTAAAGTTCTTGAAAATATCAATAAAAAAGGACTAAAAGATAAGTAAAAATGCCAAATAAAAAAATTCAATAGAGATGCACAACCAACCACAATAGATTTGAGTTTGACAACTCCAAAGGCTTAAATAAGATAACTATAACACTATCTAACATAGAAAACAACTTGGGTACATCAAATCATACACAATCACCATTAAATGGAAGTGAAAAGGAATTGGCAAAGCTGATAGCAATGGACTCCATCTCTAAAGAATGGAGGATAGCTAGAGCACTCTCTTGTAGATGCAACAAAGTGACGAGGTGAAGGCTTGCCCACCTTTAATAAGTGAAGATCTCTTCAAAACTCCAACCATCACGTCATGGAGACCAAATGTCGCTTCATTCATTACACTTAAGGTTAGCTTGAATGGATGGAATTTTAAATTTCAAGCTTATTTAATTCTCATCTATAATATACAAGATCTAGCAATTGTATTTAATTCTCATCTACAAGGAAATTAGTTTTAGTTCATACTATTGTGTTTGAGCTCTATCTTATGGCTTTAGAACCCAAGAATTTTGGGAAACAAGTCAAAGAAGTTGTGACACAATTATTTAAAGAACATAGTAATGGAAATCTACCTAATCATATGTTTTTATGACAACTTTTAATTTGATGCTCTTTTGAACCAATTTATAGGAAGGATAAATTTAACTAGACAAAAAAAGCTTTTAAATACATTAGCAAAACTAGAGACAAAAATGCATGCCAAACAACAAAAAAAGACCCATGTCAGTTAGAGAGAATGGAAATCAATCTTTAGACCTCATCATAAGCTTATCTCATTTTTATGTTAAAATACATTTTTATAAGTGTAGCTCAATCAGACTAACAGGGGTTATGGTAACAGACCATACAAGATCCTCTGACCTCATCATAAGTTTTTCTCATTTCAATCATTTCACCTGAGTCATGAAATCCATAGGGAGAAGAAAGACAGCATCATAAGGAGAGATGTGAGAGAAAGATAGAAAGGTGATCGATCTCTTTTCTCCTCGATGCTTTCTCCCAAAATATTTTCATCTTACACTAGTTGAGCACCAATCAGGAACCAAACTCCAGATGTGACCACCCATGTCCAATTGAAAAAGGCACGTGAGCTCAGGAAAAAGGACTCTGTGCCTTCAAACGAAGCATCGAAGCCCGCATAACTCATTTGTGAGAGTTCAAGGACTCGAATCATATTTCTCTTATAATATTAGCCACTAGCTTAATGTTATAAAGATTAATCTATATGCTTTCCTCTTTCTTGGCAATACCGTTTCTTAGACCTATTCATGCTAATGAAAAGCCTTTACTTCGTATAAAAAAATGTATACCCAGAAGAAACGGTCAGCCATGATGTAAGAAAAGTTTTAGGAAAAAAAAGTCCCAATAAAGCAAGGAGGTGTTCATGTGAGCACACCCTCGGATCCTTGGGTCCTTGAACGCAATCTATCTAAGACTGGAGAACTTTGATCAGGTTCTCATCTGCTCCCACCTTAGAAGAGGCGAATCTGAGAGAAAGTAAGGTAGCAGGTTTCTCATAGCTTTGCTTCAGCACTCTTTGGACGAGTGAAGAGGAAAAGGAAGAGGCGGCCACTGACGAATAGGAAAGAGAGGATCGGTGCCCAAAACAGAATTCTAAAATGTACGAGAATCCTGTGGTTTTTCGAATAACTGCACGAGCAAGAGAAGAGGCCATTTTAGCAGAAGCCTACGGTAGAGTTTTGTGTAGTCGCCTCACCAAAGTGAAACCAAAACCAAGTAAAACAGCTACCAAAGTTGATTAAAAAAGAACTATTATCTCGATGACTACTAGCCGGTGCCACCACCGCCTCCTCCTTCATCCACCTCGAACATAACCACTACCACAGCCTGATCCACCTCAACGGTCAGAACCCTCTTAGTCGGTGCCACCACCACCTCCTCCTTCATCCACCTCAAGCATAACTACTACCACAGCCTGATCCACTTCAATGGTCGAAACCTTTTGCCAGCACTGCCTCTTACTTCCACCTCCTTTTCCCACCTCGATCGCCTCCTCTGTCACCTCCTTGTGCTCCAGGCTGGCAATGGTTTGCGGTGTCACGTCCCGTCGAGGACGACAACTAGGGGCCCGCATTTTTTTGGAGTTCAAATTTCAAATTTCTAGCACAGTATGAGTTGCACACAGTGCACTTGTATATAAATAAAACCCTGGGTGTCCTACAGAGTCGGGTACCAAGCACCACAAAATTTTGTTTGCGGTTTTCTTTGCATGCACGGGAAGCCTTCTGATGGTGATACTGCTGTGACTTGGGAGGTGGTGTCACTACTCTTGGTTTTTTTTTCTCTCTAGTTCACTGTTATGGTCAGAACAAAATAAAAAAAATTACTAAGAAACCCATGAAAAGTGTTAGCTATTCTCCTATTCGTATTGAGTTGCCCACGGATGTTTACGAAGATGAAGGAGCTCATGGAGAGAAAGGATTTGTCACAAGTGTTTTGGGAGAATGCTCAAGCAATGTTGAGACGACAAATGTGGTTATTGAGGCATTCGGTGCAGAGGATGATGACTTGACTATGTGCGGTGCTACTTTGTTGAAATCACTGAGCACGCATGACATGGGCTGGGTGTTCATGCTCTCATAAACTCGCTAAGTGGCGCTAAGGCAAATAATGTGAATGAGACTCGGTCTTTTTGTGATGATAATGCTAGTTTGGGGCCTAAAGTCAGCTTCAACGAAGCTCTTACTGCAAACAATACTTGGAACAAGGGAGTTGTTTCATCTTTTGTCAAGCTAGTGCTCATAGATATAAAGGAACGTGCGACAGCTATACCCTATTACTTTCAGAAGGATGCAGTAATCATGTCGGCTGAGGTAGCGTTTCATCATAGGAACTTTCACCAATTTGATCTTGTGGGACGTGTTTATGGAAATGCTCTTCCCTTTCATGTGATAGCGTGGCTACTGATAAGGCGCTGGGGACATTTTAAAGATTTTTGGATCCTGGACTTAACGTCAGGATGTTTTTGTTTGCATTTTGACAATATTGATGATAGAAACATGGTTTGACTTGGAGGACCCTAGCAAGTTGTGGGACAAGCCATGGGTTTGGACATTTGGACCTCTGATTTCCATTCGAATGCGAAAAAGGCCATGTGTGCGCCAGTTTGCGTGAGGCTTTCTACACTCCCTCTCATCTTTTGGGATATCGAGAACATCATTAGGATTGTAAAGACGATTGGAGAACCCTTTCTTCTCGACGACTGGACGAGCGACCTGCAACGGACGTCCTTTGCCTCGGCTTACGTTAGAATCGATTTGTCTAAACCATTAAATCACGAAATGTGGCTATGCGGTGAACTGGGTAGGACCTTTCAGCCATTTGAATATGAAGGTCTCTCGAGGATGTGTTTCTAATGTGGCCATGTTGGTCATGCTTCGAAGCAATGTAAGTATGATCCTAAGCCTGCTATGGATCCAAAATCATGTCCTACACCAAACTGTGCAATTGTGACTGAACCTATGGTGGGCATGCCTACGCATGTCAGTAGACATAATTTCGTAGCAGCCCCACTGGCAGTTGGCTTGGAGCATGCACTTATGCATGCCACTATGGCCGGACCATCATCTATGTGCACGCTTGTTGATGTAGATGTGCACACTACCACGCCCTCGGAGGTTATGAACTACATGCTGCTGATGGCTATATCATGCAGGTGACCATGGATGGTGAGGTAGGACATTTGCCATGGGTATGCCTAACAAGTTGGACATGGATCATTGTTAGAATGTTAAAGAAAGTTCAGTGAAGATGGGTCTAGCACCATGGGTGCTCGTGCAGTCGAGCCACCAAAGACTCTTTGCAAATGGTTAAAGAAGTAAAGGCCTTAAATAGGATAACCCTACATTGAGAGAGATGCCTAGGAGTCTTGGAAGCTATGATGGCCATGGGTGAAATGGTGCAAGAAGGAGGAGCTTATCAGTTATACATGGGCAGGAGAGCAATAGAAGGGTTTTGGGCTTGCAAATACTTCAGGAATAGGAGCGAGGTGGTGGTGACAAATCAACCTTCTACTAAAAGTCAACCTACAGAATTTCTGATCAGTAAGGTGACTAAAGGGAATACTATTATGTAATCTACTATTGAGGATGACGTATATGCCTATGATGTACCATAGACAAGGCATTGACCTGGGGGGCTGCTTCCCGCCTGCACTTCGTGGAGTGCAGATCTCCTTCTTGGGTTAGCTGTAATAAACTATAGGTGACAGTGTGTTATTCTTGGGAGTGTTGTGGTGCCCATGGTTAAGAGGCTAGGTGCTTGTGGCAACCATGGTGGGGCACTTTGTCGTTACGCCTCTGTGTGGTGTGTGGAGGTCATTGTAGATTGTTTGAATTCTCTGTGTGTGTGGGACAGAGATTGTTGTTGTTTTGGGGACTATATTGGGACTGCGTTATACAATCTATTATGAAGATTGCTATATGGAATATCAAAGCAATCAGGGATAGAAAATCAAGACTATATCGACAAAGATTTGGAAGAGATCAGCATGTGGCTGCAGTTGCATTGGTGGAAACCAGGGTGCAGAGTTTTAGCCGTAAAGAAGCTGACGTGCTCTTGGGAAGGGACCGATAGTACAAGATACAATGCTTAGCTGGGAAGTGTGTGGGCATTGTTGTTTTGTGGAGGAATTAGCTAACACTCAAACTTCTCAGGAGCTCTCTACATGTCATGAGTGTTAAAATTATGCATTCGGATGGTGAATTAATGAATTGCTGCTTTGTATATGCTCCAAAGGAGGTCCACAAAAGGAGATTTGTATGGGATTTTTTAAGAGATGAAGCCAAGACAAACGGGGCCCCTGATTACAGTAGGAGATTTTAACTTAGTGATATCTCAAGATGAGACACGTGGGGGAAAAATTTAATCCATGTGTAGGGTCAAATTGAGTTCTCTAAATTGATCCATGACCTTCAGCTGGAGCATTTGGGTTTTATTGGAAACATTTACACCTGGTGCAATGGCAGATCTGGGGGAGCACACGTTTGGGAGAGATTGGACAGAGTATTGATGAATACTCATGGTGTGCAGGCATTTCCTACTACCACAATCACTCACCTCTCCCGGATTGGCTCGGGCCACTGTTCATTGTTGATTAGTTTAGGGGGAAGGCAACAGAAAAATTGTGGAGAACATAAGGATATAATTCGAGAGTACATGGTTAGATTCCCCGCATTCTATGGGGGTGGTGATGTAAGCATGGAAAATGGGCACTAGTGGAAATCAAATGGAAGGACTTTCCATTAGATTTCATAGGGCCTTGGTTGCTCTCCAAAACTGGAGCAAAAGGGATATGAGGTGACTTATTAAAAGGAAAAAGGAGTTGGAAAGTAGAATCAACTCCTTTCAAATGAAAGAGTTGAGTGTGGGACTAGATGTTGAGAAAAGTGCTGCCCCCTGCCAGCTTATAATTGATTTTCATAAGAAAAGTGAACTAGAGGAAAGATGGTGGTGTCAACGTGCAAAAGTATAGTGGGCTCAACTTGGTGACCAGAACACACGGTTTTTTCATGCTGCAGTAACAACTAGGTGGCATAACAACAGAATTATGTGCATGAAGGATGATAAGGGGGAGAATATTTCCATGGTTGATGGCATCGAGGATATTTTAACCCATTTCTTTGAAGCAAAATGGGGGTAATGACAAGGTGGCCTCTCCCCTACAACATTTCTCATTGTGTGCGTGCCTCTCGAATGTTCAAGCACACATGCTTACTCTTAGGGTCACAAAGGAGGAGATCATTTGTGTGATTAGGGCCCTTGAGAAAAATAAGGCACCTAGAATTGATGGGATCAATGCTAAATTCTTATAGGGCTACTGTGAAATTACTAAAGAGGATGTTATGCAGGCAGTTCTGGAGTTCTTTGAGACAAAGCAAATGCCTATATCTTAGAAAGACACATTAATTGCTCTTATTCCTAAGAAGCAAGGAGCTAATAGGTTTGATCAGTTTCGACCAATCAGTTTATGCAACATGATCTACAAAGTGGTTGCCAAGGTCCTTGCAGAGATACTCAAGGCAGTTCTGCCAGATATTATTTCACCAGAACAAGGTGCATTTATCCCTTGTCGAGCAATTACAGATAATATTTTTATAGCACATGAGATGGCATCTAGAATGCATTCCTCAACATCCAAGACAAGTATGATGGCCATCAAAATTGATATGAAGTAGGCTTATGATAGAGTCAGGTGGAATTTTGTGATGGATATGATGCACTTCCTAGGGTTTCCTATAGATTGGCTTGAGTGGATTGGCGCCTGCATCCACTCCCCCTGGTTTGGGATGCTACTTAATAGTGTCAAACTTCCTTGGGTTAAGGTGCAAAGAGGTCTTAGGCAGGGGTGCCCCTTATCCCCATAGCTGTTTACTATTGTCACTGAGCATTTATCTATGCTCACGCGAGACTACGAGGTGCACGCGTTGCTCGATTTTCACTGTGAGCAGCATGCACCAACCGTGTCTCATTTGCTTTATGTAGATGATATCATGATGTATGTGCCAGCTATGTACGATACTACGCGCGTCGTGTGTACTATTCTTCAGGATTTCGATAAAGTAGTAGGACTCAAAATTAATCCAGCAAAATCAAAAGTCTTTTTCAGTAAAGCCATGAAGGAGAAAAGAAAGAACAGGTTGGCTAAGAAAATTCGGATGTCTAAGGGGTAGAATTTGATGTATCTTTGTGTTCCCATTTCAGCAAAGCTTCATACTAAGGTGGACCTCTACTTCATTATTCAAAAATTGGAGCAGCAAGTCACTAAATAGCACGTTAGGCTGCTGTTTATAGTGGGTAGGGTCCTCATGATCAACTCGATGATTGCTGCCATTCCCAGCCATATTATTGCTCACTGTGTGGTGCTCAAGGGTGTAATTGATGCTATCGAAAAAGTAATAAGCAGATTCTTGTGGTGCGGAACTTCTAGTGCAAGGTCAACGCATTTTGTGGAGTGGGACACCATCACTCTACCTAAGGTGACGGGGGCACTAGGCATCCGTGACATACGCTTATGGCAGTGAGTCCTACAAATGAAGCATTGCAGGAGAATCAATGCTAGAGAAGACGGAACATCATGCAAAGAAGAATTGATGGAACACACATACCCCATAGTGCCCTACGCGGTGTATCCCATGATTACAGGCTCACCCTGGACGCCATGTCGGACGCTATCTCAAGTTTCGTATGGAGGCTTGGTGATGGTCTGACCACCTTATTCTTGGAGGATAACTGGTTGGGCTTCTTGCCTATTATTTAGTACCCTACCTATGTCAATATGGATGCAATATGGTCGATCTTTGTGAGGGACTGCATGGCTACTCCTAGAGCGTGGGATGAACAAAAAATTCATCTGTGGGCTGACAAATGCCTATTTGATTGAGTTATGCACATTTCATGAGGTCAAAAACATGCTAAGGATATGGTGCTTCAGTCACTCATAGAGTCAACCATGATCAACAATGGCAAATTCAATGCGCACCTGATTAATCATGCTTGCAGCCTTGAGATGGTGAAGCCTTTGCATGATTATAACCAATTTAAGTGGATATGGAGACTTAAGGTGGCTCCCAAGGTTCGTGTCTTCATCTGGCGCATCATGTC
>JAIUJO010000166.1:177500-275706 GCA_023846275.1 Vanilla planifolia | reverse complement strand
AAGTAGAAGAAGAAGAAGAAGAGTAAGAAGAGGATGAAGAAGAAGAACAAGTAGAAGAAGAATAGGAAGAGGAAGAAGAAGAAGAAGTGGAGGAAGAAGAAATGGAAGAAGAAGAAGAAGAGAAAGAAGAAGAAGAAGAAGAAGAAGAGGAAGAAGAAGAGGAAGAAGAAGAAGAAGAAGAAGAAGAAGAAGAAAAAGAGGAAGAAGAAGTAGAAGAAGATGAAGAAGAGGAAGAAGAGGATGAAGAGGTAGAAGAAGAAGAAGAAGATGATGAAGAAGAGGAAGAAGAAGAAGAAGAAGAAGAAGAAGGAGAAGAAGAAGAAGAAGAAGATGATGATGATTAAGAAGAAGTAAAACAAGAGGTTTATGATGATGATGGGAAAGAAGAAGAAGAAGAGGTCAAAGAAGAAGAAGAAGAAGAAGAAGAAGTAAAAGAAGAAAAAAAAGAAGAACAAGAAGAGGAGGAAGAAGAAGATGACGTAGAACAAGAAGTAGAAGAAGAAGTAGAAGAAGAAGAAGAAGAAGAAGAAGTAGAAGAAGAAGCAGTAGAAGAAGAAGAAGAAGAAGAAGCGGTAAAGAAGAATAGGAAGACGAAGAAGGGAAAGAAGAAGAAGGAGAAGAAGAAGAACAAGAAGAAGAGCTTGAAGAAGAAGAGGAGGAGGACGAAGAAGAAGAAGGGTAAGAAGAAGAAGAACAAGAAGAAGAAGCAAAAGAAGAAGACGATGATGATGATGATTAAGAAGAAGAACAACAAGAAGTTGATGATGATGGTGATGAAGAAAAAGAGAAAGAAGAACACAAGAAAGAGGACGAAGAAGTAGAAGAAGAAGACGAAGACGTAGAAGAAGAAGATGAGGAAGAAGAAGAAGAAGAAGAACAAGTTGTAGAAGAAGAAGAAGAAGTACAAGATGAAGTGGAGGAAGAATGAGAAGTGGAAGAAGAAGAAGATGACAAAGAAGAAGAAGAAGAAGAAGAAAATGAAGAAGTAGAAGAAGAAGAAGAAGAAGAAAAAGAAGAAGAAGAGGAAGAAAAAGAAGAAGAAAAAATAGAGGAAGAAGAAGATGACAAAGTATAAGAAGAAGAAGAAGTAGAAGAAGAAGATTAAAAAGTAGAAGAAGATGACGAAGAAGAAAAATGAGAAGAAGAAGAAGTAGAAGATGTAGTAGAAGGAGATGGAGCAGAATAGGAAGAAGAAGAAGAAGAAGAAGAAGAAGAAGTAGAAGAAGAAGAATAGGAAGAAGAAGAAGATGAAGAAGGAGATGAAGAAGATGAAGTTGAACTAGTAGTAGTAATAAAAGAAGAAGATGATGATGAAGAAAAAGAGTAAGAAGAAGAAGTAAAATAAGAAGTAGAAGAACAAAAATAATAATAATAATAAAAAGAAGAAGTAGAGGGAGGTGCAGGAGGAAGAAGATGAAGTAGAGAAAGAAGAAGAAGTAGGGGAAGAAAAAGAAGATGAATAAGAAGCAGAAAGAGAAGAAGAAGAAGAAGAAGAAGAAGAAGAGGAAGAAGTAGAAGAACAAGAAGCAATAGAAGGAGTAGAAGAAGAAAAAGAAGAAGAAGAAGAATAAGAATAAGAAGAAGATAAAGGAAAAGAAGAAGAAGAAGAAGATGAAGAAGAAGAAGAAGTGGTAGAAGAAGAAGAAGTAGAAGAACAAGAGGAAAAAGAAGAGCAAGAAGAAAAAGAAGGAGAAGAAGAAGAAGGAGGAGGAGGAGGACAAGGAGGAGGAGAAGAAGAAGAGAAGAAGAAGAAGTAGAAGAGGAAGAAGAAGATGATGATGAAGATGAACAGGAATAAGAATAGAAGAAGAAGAAGAAAAAGAAGAATATGTTGATGAAGAAAAAGAAGAAGAAGAGGAAGAAGAAGTAGTAGGAGTAATAAAAGAAGAAAAAGTAGTTGTAGTAGTAGTAGTAGAAGAAGAAGAAGAAGAAGAAGGAGAAGAAGAAGGAGAAGAAGAAGACGAAGAAGAAGAGGAAGAAGAAGAAGAAAAAGATGCAAAAGAAGAAGAAGAAAAAGAAGAAGAGGAAGAAGATGATGAAGATGATGAAGAAGAAGAATGAGAAGAGAAGGAGGTTAAGAAGAAGAAGGAGAGGAAGAAGAAGAAGATGAAGAAGAAGAAGAAGAAGTAGAAGATGAAGGAAAAGAAGAAGAGGAAGAAGAAGAAAAAAGAAAAAGAAGAAGAAGATGAAGAAGAAGAAGGAGAAGAAGAATAAGAAAAGGAAGAAGAGGAAGAAGAAGAAGAAGAAATAGTAGAATAAGAAAAAGACGAAGAAGAAGAAGACAAAGAAGAAGACGAAGAAGATAAAGGCTAAGAAGAAAAGGAAGAAGAAGAAGAAAAAGAAACAGAAGATGAAGAAGAAGAAGAAGAAGAAGAAGAAGAGGGAGAAGAAGATGGAGGAGGTGGAGGAGGAGGAGGATAAGAAGAAGAAGAAGAAGAAGAATAAGAAGAAGATGAAGAAGGAGAAGAAGAAGAAGTGAAAGAAGAAGAAGAAGAAGAGGAAGAAGAAGAAGAAGAAGAAGGAGAAAAAGTAGTAGTAGTAGTAGAAGAAGTAGACGAAGAAGAAGATTAAGACGAAGAAGAAGTCAAAGAAGAAAAAGAAGAAGAGGAAGATGAAGACGAAGAAGAAGAAGAAGAATAGAGGGCAAGATTCTGAATTCTTTGAGTTTTGTGGTGTCTATAACTCGTGCTAAGGTCCACAGCTGTATTGAAGAATAGAGGTTAAAATATTCTCGTTTTTGCCATATTTCCCATATGTAGAAGACAAATATCGTCGAAAACTTATTTGAATAGAGGGCAAGGGTTTTTAAACAAATGTTTTGTATAAATCCAGTATAGTCTTCTAGGTGTGTTGTGTTCATGTAGAATTTGTGAACTATTCCTTTTCTTATATGCATATGTTATTTTGAGATTTCTTGAAAACAAACTATTATTCCAGGTCTACCTTCTACGGTATAGACAACTTCCACATTAGGGAAGAGTTCTTTCATATTTTGTTCCTCTAGTTGTTTAAAAAAGAGGAGCAATTTCTCTTTATTAATGATCTGTTGTTGGTACAATTTCAGCAAGATGTTCATATTGGCTGAACTGATGTTCCAAGGTCTGTAGAGCTGAAGATTGTTTTGTCGATGAATGAGTCAATAGAATTTCTATAGCCTTTTTTCTATTGTTTATCCTTTTTCTCTATTTGAGGGATTTTTTTTTGAGAAACACATAACTCTTTTCGAGTTATGTAAGATAATAATTTGCAGATTGCCACTCATTGCCTTGAATGGCTTTGAAACATCTGTTAATTTTGTCAAAAATCTCAGGATCTGCTAATCATAAGTCCCTTTTATACTAGTTCTTTACTATTGTTGAAACAATTTTTTTTCCTTTTTCAAGGGTGCTTGTTGTCGTTCTCAGTCTTCCTAAAGTTTTAGGCACTGGGTTTGTTCTTTTCCCTTTTTTTGGGCCTAGACTTTTGTATTGTCTAATTGTTGTGCTTTACTTGAAGTCTTAGCCTATTGGGCCTTACTGGTGGTCTCAACCTATTCGGCCTTACTAGAGGTCTCGGCCTGTTGAGCCTTGCTGGTGGTCTCGGGCTGTTGGGCCTTCTTCTTTGGGAGAATTTCAATAAATTCCCCTGATCTTTCGATTTTATCCACCAGAGTTTTTAATAATAGTAAGTCATATTCGTTCATGACCTGGTAAGAAGATCAGCAACAATGTTAGTAAAACCAGGAATATATTTAATAGTATAAGTAAAAAATTTCAAGGTATAAAGCAAGACGTATGCATCTTAAATTTTTTTCAGGGTTATTTAATGTCTTTTTCTTTAAAAATTGAGCAACATATTTGCTATTAGTTTCGATTGTAAATACTCTATGGAGTAAATAAATTTTTAAAATTTTAAAGCTAATTTGATAACTAGTATTTCTTTATAATATGTGGCATATTTACTTTGGTTTTTTGTGAATTTTCCCAAAGTATATGTTACTATTTCAGTTGTATTTACAATAAGAACACCAGACCAAAAAAGTGAAATGCATTAGTTTGCAAAGTTATTTTATCTTCTTCTTTAGGAAAATAAAGAATTTGTTTTGTTGTAACAAACTCTTTTATTTCTTGTATTTCTCTTTCTTCGTCTTTTGTCAAAGAGATTGGTATTTTTCTGTCTTCTAGCGAAGTTCGCCAATTGTTATTTTGTATTTAGCGTGTTCTTTGGCTAATTTGTTTTGTAATAATTTTATTTTCGAAGAAAGTTTTCGCATAAATTTCGTCGATAGTTTAGGAGTCCTAAAAAGCCCTGTAGTTGTTTTAAATTAGTAAAAGTCTTAGAAAAATCTTTTACTTTTGTATATATGTGATCTTGTAGTTGTATTTGTCCATCTTTGATTTGTTTTCCTAAAAAATCGATTTTTGCTTTAAACAGTTCAATTTTTTTCGGACTTAGGATAATTCCCTGATTGAGCATGATTTTAATGATATGTAAAAGATGTTCTTTATGTTCTTCCTCTATTTGAGAAAAAATAAGAATATCATCTATGCAAACTACAACATATGGTAAATGTCCAAAAATAAAATTCATCCATTTTTGGAATATTTGTGGAGCATTGTTTTATTCCAAAAGGCATAACAAACCATTCAAAATGCCCTTGTGGACAGCTAATGGCTGTTAGTTCTATAGAAGTTTGATTAGCAAGTTTAATTTGCCAATATCCTGATTTGGCATCAAATTTGCTATAATATTTTGCACCTTGTATTTGTTTTATCAGGTGCTCGACTATTGTTATAAAGTAGCCATCAAATTTAGTGCAAGAGTTTAACTTGTGGTAATTGATAACCATTCTCGCTTTTCTTCGTTTTATTTCTGCATGATTCCATACTATGAAAGCCTTAGAGGAATGAAAGCTGTGGCTCTTTTCAATTAGTTTAAGGTTTAATAGTTCTTGTATTTGACTGTTAAATTCTTGTTTGTCTATAGGAGATACCATGATGCTATTGACACATATATTGGTATTTTGATATTCTTCTAAAAGTTCTATAGAACAGTATCTAAGAGATTTGTCAAACCATTTTAATGGGCCATTAGAATGTAAAGGTTCAAGGAGCTTATGCACAATTTTTTCAAATGGAGTAGTAGTTGGAATATTGTTGGTATAAATGTTGTGGACAAGAGTTATAAGTTGTTGAAGATGGTAAATGAGGCATGTTGGAGAGGGGGAATTATCACCACATTGGGCTATAGGAGAAAAGTGATGGGCAATGTAAGCGAGAAGAGGGACATGTGGAATGGAGTGTTTATTTAAAGAAAAAAGTGAGTATTGAACGGTGCCAGATTGCGAAGGTTATCAAGTTCTAGTAAACAATCGTATTAAAATCGATTGGTAATAGGGCAAAGCTAAATTGATAGGTATTGATGGTGTTATGGATATCAGGTAGAGAAATCAAAAAATTAGCAACTTTATGGGTTACAGGATCTTGTTTACCCATAAAATTAGTTAGAAGTGTTTTGGTTTCTAATGGAAGCCAAAACTGCTTTGGGATAAAGATTTGCTGAAGCAGACTAAGTTTGGCACCAGTATCCAACAAAGTATGTATTGTTATATCTTTATATTTTGGAAGATGAATGGTAAATGGTAAATATATATGGAAATGAGCCCTCTTTTTCAAGTCCATTATGGTGGTGTTATGGGCTTTTTAAGTAGTTGGGAATTATTGTCAAGAAGCCGTAAAGTACGACCTTTGATTGGATTGTCAATATGGAAGCTTGGGCGGCTTGCCATAAAAGATTGTGTATATGATTCACCTTCCTTGTAATGACTAGGAAGACTAATAGTGGAAGAAGTGCGATCTATTGGATTTTTTGTAATTGTAGAAATTATGTTGCCAGAGGCAATAAAATATATCTACAGGTAATTGTACCTTAGGTTTTAGTGTTTTGACAAATAGTTGTATGTCATTGTCATGACGTAGATTTTGTATATCTACTATTTGTGGTTGTATTTTTTTACCAGTACCAACGTCAAATAACTTGACAAAGTTTTTAGGAGTGATAGACCTAACTGTAGATGTATCATTTAAAGCCATACAATGTTCACATTGTATACCTAGAATTTTTTATTCAGGTAATAAACTGCCTTTAAGGCTATTAGATATTGTACAAGTCTTTTTGATATTTTGGTCATAAAGACTTATACAAAAATCAGGATGTATGTTGACCCCAAATAATCTATTAGCAAGATTGGATTTAGTGCCTCCAATAATGCTATTGAGAGGGTTGTTAATGATTCGTTCGTCCACACAAACTATCATTATGGGTGTATCTATTCCACTTCTAAACAAAGCGGTTATTTTTAATTGAATCATACCTATGTGTAGGTATTTCATTTTTGGGTATTTAGACTTTACTTTTTCAATTTTTGTTCTGTTAAGGAGGCTGGTGGATGTTAGATCATCATCTCTTTTTAGTTCTACATTTCCTTGCATTTGCTCAAAAATGTATGTTTGTTTATTTAGAAAATGAAATTTAAAAGATGGAGCTTTATAAATCTTATTTTTCTCTCGATAAGGAATAGCCTCTTTCAAAATTTTCTAAGTCTTCATTTGTTATTTCAAATTGTTCTCCTACACTATCGTGTAGTTCATTTGTATTTACTTCTTCTGAAGTAATAATGTACATATTCACTCTGAATTCTTTATATTTTTTAGAGTTTTCAGGTATTTCTAATTTAGGAGTAAGCATTGTGAAATCTTCATATTTATGTATGACTAATTATCCAATTAGATAATTAGGTATGATTAAATAATCTCAATCTTCTAGACTTGTATTTTTAATCAAGATAGTTGGGGCTTGATGTCATGGGTTCTATTATCCCATGGGTAGTGAATATATTTTCTTTTGAATGATACGGTATATTATATAGTATACCACAATATCCCAATGGTATTAGAATTATTAAATCTAGCATTACTTCAGTAGTTCAGTAAGCATTTGAGTTTAATTAACTTTCCCATTTAGATAATGAATCCTAGTGAGGATACTCTTTCCATTGTGGGAAGTTTTAAGGAAGGTAATAGAGGAATAATTTTCATTTGTGTAAGGGTTTTATTTATTATAATCATGTTGAGTTTGAGTTTTTCAAAATCTGAGTGTTGTTCAGATTCAGAATCAAATTCAGATTCTGATAATTCATAATAAGAAGTAATTTCATAGACAGAGTTGCTATCATAAAAAATTTCTTCAATAGTTCCAATATTAATTGAATAATCATCAACATTAGAGATGATTATGCTTTTAATATTGAATAGACATTTATTTGCATAATTGTTACACCCTTGTGTTTGATGAGTTAAGCATAAATGTTTATATTTTATTTAGGCTTAATTTTAAGTAAAATTGTTAATATTTAATTAAATCAAGCCATTTATTTCACATGTCTAAAATAGTGGTCTCTAAGGACCTTGAAGCAATGGCATACTTCAAGGAAATTTGAGACATGTAGTAGAATTTTCATATTTGAGTTTTTATTAATTTTTCTTGAAATTGAGGTGTCCAAGTTTTGAGATTATGAGGCATACTAGTAGTATTAATATTTAAAGATGTTATAAAATTAATAATTATTGAATTTTGATTTCTGGGCCAAGCTTTATTGACAAAAAGTATAGACATTGGTATTTGATTTTTTAAAATTATTTAGGAATTATTTTTCATAAATTTCTTTTCATAGTAATTTAGAAAAGTTATAATACTATGATAATATAAACTTATTTTGGTATACTTATATTTAAAATTTTAACACAAAAATTTTTCCAATCAACCTTAAAACAGCTTAAGTCTCGGGAAAATTCACTGTCGCACTGGGCGGGCCGACCCGTCACGCAATTAGCCCGTCCAGGTCTTTTAGAAATTAAAAAAAAAAAATTGGTTGACCCAAAAAGGGCTAGCCAAGACCGCCCAAAGCCCGCCGAGAGGAGCACGACAAGGTCAAGCTACAGCGGTGGTCAACGGTCAAATGAACAGTGCTTGGCTAAGCCAAGCCTGCCTAAAGCCCACAGAGAGGAGCTCGACTAGGTCAAACTACAGCAACGGTCAACGGTCAATGAACAGTGCATGGTCAAGTCAACCCGACCAGGTGATGAAATCCCGGTCAAGGAAGGGGGGAGCCAGCCCCACAGAGGCACGAGTATTAAACAGCGCAAATTCCTTATAAAGCGGTGCATCGACTTTTGTTCTGCAGTGTGGGATTAAAAATCCCACCTTATAACTTCGGCAGGATCAAAAGGTACAGATCAACCCTGCCCAGATCCAACGTGCCAGATTGAAATCGAACGGCTATTTCACAAGTTTAATCGGCGCCGTTCGTTCAACGCGTGGATCCAATTCTCCAGATCAAAATCTAACGGTTGTTTCGTGAGCTTAATCAGCACCGTTCATTCAGCGCGCGGATCTGAAGTGATTCGTGCTAAAGAAAACCCACAAGAGGGGGGGGGTGAATTGTGTATTTAAATTCTTATAATTTCCGAAATTAAATTTAAAAGACTTTAAGCAAAAGTAAAGAACATTGAACACACAAATTTTCAAGTGGTTCGACTCAAAACCGAGTCTACGTCCACCCCCAACCGGTGTTGGGAAAAATCCACTAAATTCTCCGATTACAAGTGAGGATTTTCTTACGGTTCACCTCGAACCTACTTGGGATTTTTATTATGGCTAATCCCAAACCTACTTGAGTTTTTACCGGGCTCAACTCAAACCCGGGGCTTTAGCACAAACGCCGGGACGCCCTTGCCCCAAAACAAAAATACGAAAAATTGGCAAATGACTTAAGAAAAATTGGAGAAAAGAGGAGGCACACACAATCGTCGAATTAGAGGGATAGAGATTTAGAAATGATTGAAAAACCTCTAATTCCACTAGCTTTCTTGCCGCTTTGCTTCTAGAGCACGAATGCGCCGATTTTGCTCGGATGCTTGTGTTTGAGATCTGAAAATCTTTTGAAACAATTTAGCAAAGGTTAAAACTAAAAAATACATAATTTTTCTATATTTATAGAGCTCAGATTTGAGCTCTAAAAACACCCCCAATGACTCCAAAAATTAATTAGCCGTTTGGGCAACGGACGGAAAGCAGCCACCGTCCGATCCGGGCCCAAAAACGAACGGCGCATATTGTTTACGCATTTTACCTTTCGGGCTTAATCCAGAGCGTTGGATCCAGGCGGACTTGATCTGAGCCATTAGATCCCGCGCGCTGAACGAACGACGTTGATTGACCTCGCGAAACAGCCGTTCGAATTTACTCTCGCCCATTGGATCTAGGCGGGCTTGATCTGCGCCATTGGATTGCGCGCTGAACGAACGGCACTGATTAGCCTCGCGAAACAGCTGTTAGAATTTACTCTCGCCCGTTGGATCTAGGCGGGCTTGATCTGCGCCTTTGGATCTGGCCCAAGTTATAAGGTGAGATTTTTTAGTCCCACACTGCAGAAGCGAATTCAGCGCACCTCTTTATAACGAATTTTCGCCGTTTAACGTTCGAGCCACTTTGGGGCCGGCTCCCCCCTTCCTTGACCGGGATTTCATCACCTGGTTCGGGTTGACTTAGCCAAGCATTTGTTCATTGACTGTTGACCGCGCTGTAGTTTGACCTAGCCGAGCTCCTTTGGGCGGTCTTGGCTTAGCCAGCACTGTTTATTTGACTGTTGACCAGCTCTAGCCGAGCTCCTCTCGGCGTGCTTTGGGTCCAGGCTAGGTTTAGCCTTTTCGGGTCAACCAAATTTTTATTTTTTAAATTAAATTTTTAATTTCTAAAAGACCTGGACGGGCTGTTTTGGCGCCGGGTCGACCCGCCCATTGCTACAGTACATTTTCCCGAGACTTCGGCTGTTTTAGGGTATTTTTGACGAATGTTTTAGCCAAAAATTTGACTATAAGTGTAGAAAAATAATTTTGTATTCTTATAGTATTATAAGTTAGTTAAGTGGCTATGAAAAGAAATTCGTAGAAAATGATTCCAAAATAATATTAAAAAATCAAATACCCATGTCTATACATTTTGTCAAATATGCTTGGCCCAAAAATCAAAATTCAGTATTAAATAATTTTATAATATTTTTAAATGTTAATACTACTAGTGTGCCTCATAATCTCAAAGTTTGGACATATCAAATTCAAGAAAAATAAAAAGAAATTCAATTATAAAAAATCTTGCGCATGTCTCAAAATTTCTTGAAGTATGCCATGACCTCAAGGCCCTTAGAGACCATTATTTTAGACATCTAAAATACATGGCTTGATTTAATTAATTATTAATAATTTTACTTAAAATCAAGCCCAAATAAAATATACACATTTATGCTTGACTCATCAAACACAAGGGTGTAACAATCTCCCCCTTTTGATGATGGCAAGACATAAATGTAAAAGAATAAGTGTATTAAAATACAATTCATAGGGATAAAAATGTGCTCCCCCTATCTTGATAAGTGTATTAAAATACAATTCAGAGGGATAAAAATGTGCTCCCCTTATCTTGATGCTCCCCCTCACTTCTAACTATTCTCCTCCTTTGACACCATCAAAAGGAAATACACCCTAAACAATGTGTAATATTCCTAATTGTGCCCTCAATATTTGAAATTGCTCCGAAGGTAAGGGTTTGGTAAAAATATCAGCCAATTCAAGTTTAGTGGAGACATATTCCAATTCTACTAATCCTTTGGCTACTTGGTCTCTAATAAAATGATATCTAACATCTATGTGGTTAGTCCTAGAGTGATGAACTTGATTTTTAGCTAAGGCTAAAGCACTTGTGTTATCAATTCTAATAGGTATATGTGTGACTTCTAAACCATAGTCTTGCAGTTGTTGTCTTAACCATAGTACTTGAGCAACACAACTACCAGCTGCAACATATTCCGCTTCGGTTGTTGATAGGGCTATACAATTTTGTTTTTTACTTGACCATGAAACAAGACAGTGTCCTAAAAATTGACATGTTCCTGATGTGCTCTTTCTATCCACTCTAGATCCCCCAAAATCTGAGTCTGTATAGCCAACTAGCTCACAAGAGAGTTCATTTCTAGGATACCATAATCCTAGTGTCATGGTTCCCTTCAAATATTTGAAAATCGCTTTAACACCTTTCAAATGACTTTCCTTTGGATTTGCTTGGAACCTAGCACATAATCCAACACTAAATAAAATGTCAGGTCTACTCGCTGTAAGGTATAATAAAGATCCTATAAGTCCTCTATAGAATTTTTGATCTATTGCTTTCCCTTGTTCATCTAGATCTAAGTGAATGGATTGATTCATGGGAATTTTTCTAGTTTTCATATTCTCATATCCATATTTTTTAAATAATTCTTTTACGTATTTTGTTTGAGAAATGAATATACCATCCTTTAGTTGTTTTATTTGTAACCCTAAGAAGAAATTTAGTTCACCCATCATGCTCATTTCAAATTCCTTAGTCATGAGATCTCCAAATTCTTTACACATTTCTTCTTTTGTACTACCAAAAATAATATCATCAACATAAATTTGAACAATTAATAAATCATCTCCTAATGACTTTAGAAATAATGTAGTATCCGATTTACCTTTTCCAAAGCCACTATCTACTAGATAGTTACTCAACCTATGATACCATGCACGTGGAGCTTGCTTAAGGCCGTAAAGAGCTTTCTTAAGCTTATAAACATAATCACCTTGTGCATGATTCTCAAAACGTAGGGGTTGTTCTACAAACACATCTTCTTCTATTATTCCATTCAAGAAAGCACTTTTTACATCCATTTGAAACAACCTAAAATTCTTATAACATGAATATGCTAGAAGTAATCTAATTGCTTCTAACCTAGCTACAGGTGCAAATGAATCCTCAAAATCAATACCTTCTATTTGACTATATCCCTTAGCAACAAGTCTAGCCTTATTTCTAATTATTACACCATTTTCATCTAATTTATTTTTATAGACCCATCTAGTACCAATTACTTGTTGATCACTAGGTCTTGATACTAATTCCCAAACTTGATTTCTTTCAAATTGGTCTAACTCTTCATTCATGGCTTGAACCCAATAATCATCTGCAAGGGCTTCTTCTATAGAATTGGGTTCAGAAAATGACACAAAGGCGCTATGATCTATATCTCTAATTGAAGCTCTAGTCTTCACTCCTTGATTCACATCTCCTATAATCAAATCCTTTGGATGTGAGGTTGCAAATTTCCATCCTTTAGATAGATTATTTTCCTTTTCATTTTCCTTTTCCATTTCTAGATTTTCTATTTTTTCTTCATTTAAATCTAGATTTTTTGCTAATTCTATTTCATCTTCTAAATGCTTTTCACTAACTAGTTGAATTGTCTCATCAAACACAACATGCATTGTTTCCTCTATTTTATGTGATTCTTGATTGAAAACTCTATATGCTTTCCTAATTGATGAGTACCCTAAAAAGATTCCAACACTTGCCTTTTCATCAAACTTTTCTAAATTTAATCTCTCATTTTTAAGAATAGTACACTTACAACCAAACACATGAAAATAACTTAGATTTGGTTTCTTCTTCCTTAGCAATTCAAAAGGAGTTTTCTTCAACTTTGGTCTCAAATTAACCCTATTTATAATGTAACATGCCGTGCTAATAGCTTCGGCCCAAAAATATTTGGGTGAATTGTATTCGGCTAACATTGTTCTACCCATCTCAACTAGTGTTCTATTCTTTCTTTCTACAATACCATTTTGTTGTGGTGTATATGGGCATGTGAATTGATGTTTGATTCCTTTCTCTTTACAAAACTCACTAAAATATTCATTCTTAAATTCACTCCCATTATCACTTTGTATACAAATTAATTTTAAACTATGTTGTCTTTCTAACTCTCTAATCAAATCTTCAAAGTTCTCAAAAGCTTCATTCTTATGTCTAAGGAAAAATACCCAAGTATATCTAGAAAAATTATCAACTATAACAAATCCGTATTGTTTTCCTCCTAAACTTAAAGGTTGTATTGGACCAAAAAGATCTAAGTAAATCTTTTCTAAAGGTCTACTAGTTGTTAATTCATTTTGAGATTTGAAAGAGGATTTAACTTGTTTTCCCTTTTGGCAAGATTCACAAAACTCCCAATTTGACTTACTTGGTTTTGGAAGGCCTCTAACTATATCTAATTTTGAAATCTTTTTCAAGGTGGAGTATCCTACATGACCTAATCTTCTATGCCATAATGAATTCTCATTAGATTGGGTCACTAGACATTCCAAACCACTAGCTTCTAATTGTTCAAAACTAACTACATATGTATCACATTTTCTTTTGCCTATAAGTAGTTCAACATTATTTTTCATAATTTTGCAAGCTTTTGTATTAAAAACAACATCAAATCCATTATCACAAAGTTGACTAATACTAATTAAATTAAATTCTAAGCCTTCTACTAAAAAATACATTTGAAATGGTAAAGTTTGACGTACCTACATCTCCAATTCCAATGATTCTTTTCTTTGTGTTGTCTCCTAGGGTCACCTTCTTATTTGGGCCCGATCTCAAAGATTTGAATTTACTTTTGTCTCCAGTCATGTGTCTTGACATCCACTATCCAATACCCAAGATGTGGATTTTGATTTTTTTCTTGGTTTTAACTGTATAAGGTGTAAAATCTAAATTAGAAACATTTCACTAATTAAAATCATCAATTTAATGTTTTTGAATATCCTAAACCTATCCTAAAATGTCTCCAAATATTTTGGAGACATTTTCTTCTAAGTTTTATTCTTAGGAACCCAAGAAAGCTTGGGTTGAACACTAGATGGAACTTGCATGTTCTCTTTTTTAACAATCCATCTAACATTTTGTTTTTGTACATACATATTTCTTCTAAAAAAACAATCTTTCATAGTATGTCCAAGTTTGCAACAATAAAAGCAAACAATGTTTGATGGCCTAGACATGCTCAAATATCTAGGATTTTTGTAATTGAAAGCATGTGAATGATAACAAGCATTTGATACATGTATATTTCTATTATCTATAGCATGCTCAAAAGATTGTATTTTTTCTTTTAAGATTGAAATATCATGCTTCAAAGAGGTATTTTCAATAATAAGAGATGCCTTTTCATCACATATAAGTTGATTTTCTAATCTTTTCTTTTCATCTTCTTTCATGACAAAATCAAGCAATTCAATCTTTTCTTTGTAACTCCTTTTTAATTTTTTATGTGCACTCATTAAGGAAGTTAAGGCATTCATAATTTCAATATAATTATTTTCAAGAATATCTCTTGTCCAGGAGCTTACCTCATTTTCTTCTTCTTCTTCACTTGAAGATGTTGAAGATGCTTCATTTGCCATAAAACAAATCATTCCTTCTTCTCCTTTACTTGAGCTTGAAATGTCTGAATCTTCGAGCTCTTCTTCTTCTTCTTTTCTTCCTCCTTCACATGCTTGTTTTTGAGTTTTGGGCATTCAGGTTTTATATGATCGGTTTGACCACACTCAAAGCAAGTTGGTAGCCTCTTCCTCTCTTTATTGTTTTTCTTCTTCCATTTCCTATTAAGAAAGTTCTTTGCCAAATTTTTTGCTAAACCATTAATATGGAAACTTACCTCATCTTCCAAATCCATGGAAGAAGTAGAAGTGGAGTCTGAATCATATTTAGTGGCTTTAAGGACCATAGGTTCTTCCTTCTTCCTTTCATGCTTTAACTTGCTTGTAGAAGTCTCTTCCGTTAGTCTCCTTGACATTTCTATTTCGGCAGTAAGAAGTTCCCCAAGGAGTTCATCCAATGAAAGTTTGCTAAGATCCTTAGCGGCTTTAATAGCGGTTGCAAGTGGATCAAATTCCTTTGGAAGGATTCTCAAAATTTTCCTCACAAGGTCACCATTTGAGAATGTCCTCCCAAGGTTTGCCAATCCATTTGTAATATCATTAAATCTCAAAAACATACTCTTAATACTTTCACTAGGATTCATTCTAAAAAGTTCATAGTCATGCGTGAGGATGTTGATTTTAGTCTCTTTCACTTGTGAGGTACCCTCATAAGTTACTTCGAGTTTCTTCCATACCTCAAAAGCCGTATGCAAATTCATGATTTGTGTAAACTCACTAGGAGAAATTCCACAATGAAGGTAGTTCAATGCCCTAGCATTTAATTGAGCCAATCTCTTGTGCTCAACGTTAAGTTCACTAAAGGGCTTGACCTCATCAGTAGAAGAATCTCTAGGAAGTTCACAAGGCTTCGTCATGACTTCCCATAATTCCAAATCAATAGATTGAATGAAAATTCTAAAGCAATTTTTCCAATATAAGTAGAATTCTCCTTTGAATAATGGAGGCCGATTTGAGGAAAAACCTTCACATAAGGTTGCACTCATTTCGATCAAAGAGGAAGCCATACTAAATCACAAACACACAAAAAAATTGTGAGAAAGCCTTCACTTAGCACGAGAGGATCTCCCACGTGATGTTACTCACGTAATTTGGGGTTCCTTGCTCTGATACCAATTGAAGTGATTCGTGCTAAAGAAAACCCACAAGAGGGGGGGGGGGTGAATTGTGTATTTAAATTCTTATAATTTCCGAAATTAAATTTAAAAGACTTTAAGCAAAAGTAAAGAACATTGAACACACAAATTTTCAAGTGGTTCGACTCAAAACCGAGTCTACGTCCACCCCCAACCGATGTTGGGAAAAATCCACTAAATTCTCCGATTACAAGTGAGGTTTTTCTTACGGTTCACCTCGAACCTACTTGGGATTTTTATTATGGCTAATCCCAAACCTACTTGAGTTTTTACCGGGCTCAACTCAAACCCGGGGCTTTAGCACAAACGCCGGGACGCCCTTGCCCCAAAACAAAAATACGAAAAATTGGCAAATGACTTAAGAAAAATTGGAGAAAAGAGGAGGCACACACAATCGTCGAATTAGAGGGATAGAGATTTAGAAATGATTGAAAAACCTCTAATTCCACTAGCTTTCTTGCCGCTTTGCTTCTAGAGCACGAATGCGCCGATTTTGCTCGGATGCTTGTGTTTGAGATCTGAAAATCTTTTGAAACAATTTAGCAAAGGTTAAAACTAAAAAATACATAATTTTTCTATATTTATAGAGCTCAGATTTGAGCTCTAAAAACACCCCCAACGGCTCCAAAAATTAATTAGCCGTTTGGGCAACGGACGGAAAGCAGCCACCGTCCGATCCGGGCCCAAAAACGAACGGCGCAGATTGTTTACGCATTTTACCGTTCGGGCTTAATCCAGAGCGTTGGATCCGGGCGGACTTGATATGAGCCATTAGATCCCGTGCGCTGAACGAACGGCGTTGATTGACCTCGCGAAATAGCCGTTCGAATTTACTCTCGCCCGTTGGATCTGAGCGGGCTTGATCTGCGCCATTGGATTGCGCGCTGAACGAACGGCGGTGATTAGCCTCGTGAAACAGCCGTTAGAATTTACTCTCGCCCGTTGGATCTAGGCGGACTTGATCTGCGACTTTGGATCCGGCCGAAGTTATAAGGTGGGATTTTTTAGTCCCACACTGCAGAAGCGAATTCAGCGCACCTCTTTATAACGAATTTTCACCGTTTAACGTTCGAGCCACTTTGGGGCCGGCTCCCCCCTTCCTTGACCGGGATTTCATCACCTGGTTCGGGTTGACTTAGCCAAGCATTTGTTCATTGACTGTTGACCGCGCTGCAGTTTGACCTAGCCGAGCTCCTTTGGGCGGTCTTGGCTTAGCCAGGAACTGTTCATTTGACTGTTGACCAGCTCTAGCCGAGCACCTCTCGGCGTGCTTTGGGTCCAGGCTAGGTTTAGCCTTTTCGGGTCAACCAAATTTTTATTTTTTAAATTAAATTTTTAATTTCTAAAAGACCTGGGCGGGCTGTTTTGGCGCCGGGTCGACCCGCCCATTGCTACAGTACATTTTCCCGAGACTTCGGCTGTTTTAGGGTATTTTTGACGAATTTTTTAGCCAAAAATTTGACTATAAGTGTAGAAAAATAATTTTGTATTCTTATAGTATTATAAGTTAATTAAGTGGCTATGAAAAGAAATTCGTAGAAAACGATTCCAAAATAATATTAAAAAATCAAATACCCATGTCTATACATTTTGTCAAATATGCTTGGCCCAAAAATAAAAATTCAATATTAAATAATTTTATAATATTTTTAAATGTTAATACTACTAGTGTGCCTCATAATCTCAAAGTTTGGACATATGAAATTCAAGAAAAATAAAAAGAAATTCAATTATAAAAAATCTTGCGCATGTCTCAAAATTTCTTGAAGTATGCCATGACCTCAAGGCCCTTAGAGACCATTATTTTAGACATCTAAAATACATGGCTTGATTTAATTAATTATTAACAATTTTACTTAAAATCAAGCCCAAATAAAATATACACATTTATGCTTGACTCATCAAACACAAGGGTGTAACAGGATCCAATGCTCCAGATCAAAATCGAACGGCTATTTCGCGAGTTTAATCAGCGTCGTTCGTTCAGCGCACGGATCCAACGCTCCAGATCAAAATACAATGGCTGTTTCATAAATCTGATTAGCGTCGTTCGATTTTGGGCCTAGATTGGACGATGGTTACTTTCCATCCGTTGCCCAAATGACTAGTTGTTTTTAAGGAGCCATTGAAGGATTTTTTAAGCTCAATTTTAAGCTCTATAAATAGGGAAGAATTAAGATTTATTTTTTTTACCTTTGCTAAATTCTTTCAAAGATTTCAGATCTCAAATTCGAGCAATCACAAGCAAAAAGGTGCCTTCAAGCTCAAAAGAAAACTACAACCATTGTATTTTTCGTTTTGGGGTAAGGGCATCCCTGTAGTAGTGCTAAAGCCCCAGGTTTGAGTTGAGCCTGGTGAAAAACTCAAGTAGGTTTGCGATTAGTAAAAATCCCAAGTAGGTTTGAGGTGAACCGTACGAAAAGCCTCACTTGTAATTGGTGCATTTAGTGGATTTTTCCCAACACCGGTTGGGGTGGACGTAGACTCGGTTTTGAGTCGAACCACCTAAAAACTTTTGTGTTCAAATTTCTTTATTCTTGCTTAAAACTTTTAAGTTTTTTTAATTTCGAAAGTTATAAAATTTTTAAATACACAATTCACCCCCCCTCTTGTGGGATTTCCTTAGCACGAAACACTTCAATAATGTACCTCTTTATTACACTTAAAACATCAACAATGTTTTTTGTTTTTCTTTTTATTATATTTTTTAACAAATTTCCTTTTGCTAAAATGTCTTTCTTTCCTAAACTCAAGTTTCCACCATCGTTTAGTAATTTTGTATCTTTGTTTCTTTCTTTTTGAGAAAGAATATAATGGTTTCCATAAATTATATGTAGGAGGACATCCATAAATATAATTTTTATCTTCAGAAAATTTCGAGCAACAATTGTAGCCCATTCTTGATTCTTTGAGATTTTTGCACATTTCTTTCTGAGTAGAGGTGTTTTCAAAAATTTGTTCCATTATTTCTGTGCATGCTCTTCTAAGCATACCAGTATTGTGTTTATTCATTAATCTAGTATTGGTGGACAGAAGACTGTTATATTTTTGTAACATAATATTATTCCATGGAAAAGAGATTTTTGAAAAAAAATCCTTGAATCAAAAATTCTTGTTGTTGAGTGTCACCTAAATGGTATATTAGATCTATGTATGCAATGACAATTCGTCTATCATACATATGTCACATAACTTCATTTTATGAAGTATTTCTTCGTAATTCTTTCTAACTTCAAATTTTGAAAGAAAAAACAATCAATAGGGCATGCTTTCATTGTTTGTATTCATGACGGAAATCAAAATGGAATGAACTTTGTGAGACAAAATGATTTTTACCAAATTTTACTATTAGCAATGTTACATTTTATCTCCTTAGTATCTTTAAAACAAATTCTCAAAATATTTATCTTATTTATTCAAAATTTTCATATCGATATTATTATTTTACCATGTAAATTTGAATCTATTCTTATGTGATATCTAAACTACTTTTGTTTGGATGTAATATATTATTTAAATTTACATTATTTCAATTATAATATAAATTTGCTTAACATTAAAAAATAATATATTGTTATTTATGCTTTATTTCTTTTGTAATTCACATTAATTCCAAATGAGGTTCGACGGAGAAGAAACAAGCATCGATGGACTTATCCTAGTGAGCTCCATCCAATTAAATATTATTTTTTATATATATAAAAAGGAATTTTTTTATGTATTGGTATGCTTTATGTGGTAGCTTTATTCACAAAAGGTTTAACAATCAAAGATGTTAAACACAATCTTCTCATTATCTTAGAATATAGCTTTTCATACAATTTATCTCAATTCTTGAAGTATTTTGCATTAGTTTTATTAAATTATGTTGTAACTCTAAATATTCTTTTAGGTGACCATTATTTTGCCTTGATCTAGATTTATTATATTACCTTAATTTATCTCATTCTAGCTTTAATATTTATTAACTAAATACAAAAATAATGACTCTAGTTAATCTCATCCAAGGGCTCTGATTAGTTATGCATAATGGATAATTAACTAAGAGTTACATGTGCTATTGTAGTTAGCCATTTTTGAAGAATAGTTTAAGATCTCTTTAGATCATTTTGTAGAAACTTTTTAAATAATACTTCTTTTCTTTCTAATCATATTGACTAAAAGTGCTTTATAAATACCTAATCATTGTGAATGAATTGGCTAATAAATATGAATAAGATTTTTATATCTCAAAGAAGGGATATATCATATTTTACTGGTATAAATTTTCCCTTATAGCACCTATGGCTTATGATTACTTGAATTTCCAAATTCTTGCAGCAATGCCTGATTTTTTCTAAGCTTTAATTTTCCTAATTCTCTTCATAATTCTGAGCTCCTTGAGTCATTTTACATTAGATCAAAAAGTATAAGAAAATTTGTACATTTTTATCAAAAATTTATTTCTTTTTGTATTTTTATTTTTCATTTGGTTTGGGTGACCCAGCATTTGTAAAAGACAAAATTTAGTTTGATCTCATAAAAAATCGAGTTGTGGTTGAGCTCATAAAAGCCTGGGTTATAGTTGAACCCAATAAAGCTTGTAAGTTGGAGGTGAACCATAAAAAAATCTTAAGTTATAACATTTTTATTAGTGGAGTTTTTCCTGACCTCTTTTTGGAGTAGACATAGGTTGTATTTTGTGTTGAATAACCTAAAAATTTTGGTGCACATTGTCAACTTTTATTTTCATTCTTACTCATAAAAATTACAAATTAACATAATTATAAATCAAAATTTTCAACTAACATAAAATTATTTTTATAAAGAGTATTTGAAAATGAGTATATTTCATATTAGCGAATACTATATTAAAACCCACAATTCACCCCCTCTTGTGATATTCACACACTAGTTTTTACTTCGACACCTAACTTGATGATGGAGACCATTACATCAATCTTGTTATGATCATGGAATGTAGCTTTCCCATATAATTTATCTTATTTCTACAAATATTCATTTTTATTTGGTTATATTATTATGTAACTATAAATTTCCTTTTATTTCACTTTTACATTTTTTTTATTTTGTTGCACTTCAGTACTTTAATTTAACTTATTTTAATTCTAAATAGAGTACTTAAAATTTAAAAAATAATTTTTCATTATTAAAATTCATTTACTTAATAAAATCATAAAATTTTCAAACAAGCATAGATTAAGAAAAAAATCTTTTTAAGACTCATCTTGATAAGCTCTACCAAATTAAATATTATTTTTATTTTTTTATATTTTTATTTTCCAATTTTTATTGCCATTTCGAAGACATTTAGATTCATCCCTTCATTGATAGTAGAGGATGTTGCAGTTTATCTCTTTAGTACCATGAGATGAACTTTATAGTATATTTTATCGCATTTATTAAAAATCTTATCTTTGATTTGGTTATATTACTAAATAACTCTAAGTTTTCTTGAGTTTGACTTACATCATAATGATTTTGTTATTTTAAATTCTTTTAATTATCTCAACATACCCTAATAAATATTTAGTTAATATTAATAAAATATTCCTTTTTTCAATTTTTATGCTTAATTTCTTTTTTAACTCTTGCAAATTCCAATTAATATTGAATCAAAACATAACAAATGTCGTTGAACTCAACTCGATGAGCTTTATCTATTTAAATTTTAATGTTATACTTTTAAATATATTAGCTCTTTAGGATTTGTTTAGTTATATTAAAATACTTTAATTTATCTCATTACAAATTTTAATACATATTTGTTTAATAATTAAAAGATAAATTATTACTATTTATGCTTTTTTAATTTCATTATTCATCTCTTAGCAAAGTTCAATCGAGATGAAACAAATATTATTGAATTTTTCTTAATGTGCTCTGTCTAATTAAATATCTTTATAATTTATTCTTTAAGAGTCATTCAATTTATATTTAATTTGACAATTGACGATGTTACACTACTTGGCATCTTGAAATTTAACTTTCTCATATAATTTATCTAATCTTTTTCAAATGTGTCACTTTATTTAGTATATTTTTAAGAAATTCTAATTTTTTTAATGTCTGGCTATTGCATTAGTTTATTTAATATATTACTATGAAACTAAAATTCTCCTTCATTGTTAAACTTTCATCATTTTCATTTGGCAATATTACACTTCCTCAACTTATCTTTTCTTAGCACTATGAATTCTTCACTTATTATTGAAAAATAATTTATTATTTTTTATATTTAATTATTTTTTTAATTTTTAGTAATTCCAAACGAGGTTTGAGTGTGATGAAGAAAGCATAGATGGAGTCGTCCAATCAAGTAATATTTAATTTAGTATTCTTTTTTATATTTTTTAAAAATATTATTTTCTAATTCTTAGCCAAGCATTACGTGACATTTCAAGACACTCCTTATTCACTAGTTGATGACGTTGTGCTTGATCTTCTTGGTATCTTGGAATGCAAAATTTGATTAAAATTTTACTCATGTCTTTAAAATTTTTTCACTTACTTTTATGCTTCTATATAACTCCAACGTATCTCCCACATGATCTTTACCTATCCATCATTTTGTTATATTACATTTTTTAATTTATCTCTTTTCATCTTTAATTTTATACATTAAATATTAAAATAATAATTAGTTATTATAAATACTTATTAAGTTTTATAATTTAGACTAATTCTAAATGATGTCATATGGTGATGAAATCAAAAACATTGAACCCATCTCGTGGAGTTCAATGACATTAAATATTAATTTTAATAATTTTAAATATTTTATTTTCAATAATTTTGGTATGTTTTATGAAAAAATATGATTCATAACAATTTTGATGATAGAGAACACTACACACGATCTCAATTATAACATGTAATAAAACTTTTACATAACATTTATCTCAATTGAAGTTTCTTTCTTTGATTTGGTTAAATTTCTATGTAAATCTGAGTCTTCTCTCGTGTGACCTTTAAAAATATATTTCTTTAACTTTAAAATATTAATGTTTTTTTTTATTCATATTTTCTATTATGTGCCATTAACATTCCAAGAAGGTCTATTTGATAAGAAGTAAACATCATTGTATTCACCATGATGAAAGTTATCAAATAACATATATTTCAATTTTTTATCTCTTTTAAATATTTTTTTCTAGTGTTTTTCAGTCTCTTTATGAGATTTTTTTATTCTACCCTATTAGATGATCGAGAGTGTTGCACTTCATCAAGTAAGTGTCATAGAATGAAACATTCCCTCATACCTTGTCTAAGTTTCTCAAATATTTTCCTTCAATTTGGATATATTACTATGAAACTCTAATTTACTTCAAATCTCACATTTGCATGACTTTGATTAGATGTATTACATTGCTTCAACTTTTCTAATATCAACTTTAATAGACATTCATGTAATATTAAAATGACAAATTATTATTATTTGTGTTTAATTAATTTGATGTTTAGTAAAACTTTTTAAAAAATATTTGATGTGGATGAAACAAATGTTTTTGCACTTATTTTAATAAGCTCTATATAACTAAAATTTAGTTTTTTGTATTTTATATGTTCTTTTTTTATGTTTTGCTAAGCTTTATAAGGAAGTTTTTTTCAACCAAATGTGATGATGGAGGATGTTATGCTTGTTCTCCTTAATATCTTGGGAAAAACATTTTTGCCACAATTTTTATCATTTCTTCTATTCTTTCTTTTGATTTTGTTATATTATTATGCAATTCTAAATCTTCTCTTATATGACCTTTATGTGCCTTTGCTTTTTGTTATGTTACATTACTTCAATTTTCCTTATTTCTAATTTAATAATTATTTAATTAAAATTAAAATAATAATTTATTTTTATTTATATTTATTTAAATTCATAATTCATATTAATACTTAAAGAGGTTCAATCTAAATAAAACAAGTGTTGTTGTATTAGACTCCTTGACCTCCATACAATCAAATATTAAATTTGAGATTTTTAAATATTTTATGATCTATGATTTTGGCAAATTTTAAAAATAATTTCTTTTTTTAAATAATTTAATGGTGAAGGATGGCACATTGAATCTCTTTAGTATTTTTGAAAGTTACTTTCTTTATGAATTAAATAGCATTTTTTAAAGCTTTTGCTTAGATTAGTATATCTAAATATTAAAATATAATCATATCATGTTGACTTTGGTTTGGGTTAAGTAGCTTTATTTAATTAAATTTTTCATTGTGAGATAATTGGTTTTGCATATGATTTGATAATAAAAAAAGATAAGAGAAAAACTACATGTTAAGTTACATATATGAAGATGATCTTAATATCTATGATAGCCAATTTGTTAGAAATAAAATTGCATAAAACGTTATCAGATGAGTCAAATGACATCTCCTTCTTCTCGATTAGACCTCTTTTGGAGTAACTACAAATTTCCAATGTAAATAAGGATATGTAATATAAAATCAATCTTTTAATATTATGTAATTAAATAATAAAGAATAAATAATATAAATTGTAGCAATGTAGTTAGAACAAAACAAAGGTGATGTAAAGGTCACAAAAGAGAAGCACTATTATTACATAGTAAAATAACAAAACTAAAAGAAAGATAAATTGTTCTTGGATCAATATTCCAAAACTACTAAGGAGATAATGTATAACATCCTCAGTCATCAAATTTAGAATAAATAAGGACATCTCATAGATCATGCCAATATACGAGAGAATAAAATATTTAAATATATAAAAAGTAATATTTAGCTTTATTGAGCTCATTGAGTTAAGTCTCTTGATGATTATTTCATTTTGAGTAGCACACATTTCCAATTACTGCTAATCAAAAATTAACTAAGGAATAATAAATATAATGTAATTATATAATGTAAATAAAATTTTTATTAAATCTAAAATTATACAAGTTAAATGGATATAACATAACCAAATCAAGAAAATATAATTGTCACATAAGATTAAATTTAGTATTATATAGTAATATAACCAAATCAAAGAAAGAAATTTTTAAAAATAAGAAAAATAATACTAGAAACTTGAAATCAAAGATATTAGAGAAGTCATGTCTGTATCATCAAATCAACTATAAATGAAATGCCTCACATAATGCACCAAAATAGTTAAAAAAAATATTAAAAGTAATATTTAATTAAATGAAGCTCATTGATATGAGTACAATGACTTTCATTTTATCTCGATTAAACCAAGTTTAGAGATATAGAGTTACATAGTAAAATAACCAATTCAAATTTAATTATTTGAAGAAATAAAATAAATTGCGTGAGAATGTTGCAATCTTAGACACTCAGAAGATTGAGCTTAACATATTTGATCATGAAATAAAATATGAATAAAAAGTTGTCATAAAACAAACCAAATGAATAGAAAATAAAATATTATAAAAAATAGACATGAATGTTTAACAAGATAGTACTCTTCGTGACAGGTCTAGTGACGTTCGTTTTTTTTACGTTAGACCTCATTTGGAATAACTATGAACGATCAAAATATATAAGCATAAATAAAAGTAAATAATTATTTTTGCACTAACAAAATATATATTTAAGCTAAAAGGAGAAGTAAAGATTTGAAGATCAAAGAAATATATTCAAATCAAAGAAAAAACTCGAAGAAATAATATGAATTATATAAGGGAATGTTGAATTCCAAGACTTTAAGAAGCTTTAGTGTAACATCCATGATCAACAAATCAAGTAAGGATATAAGTGCCTCATAACGAACATCCAAACCCGTGGAAAATAATTCTTAAAAAAAATAAAAAAATCAATATTTAATTAGATAGTGCTCTTCATGATGATCATAACGATGGTGATTTAGTCTCGATCCTTATTTTGAAATACTAAGAATTAATGATATAGATAAGTATAGTTAATTATAAAATTTTATTTTATTTTTAATAAAATATTATATTAAAGTTAAATGGAGTTATTTAGTGGTAGCATAATTTAACTAAATGAAAGTGACACAAATGTCATGTAAGGAGGGATTTAGTGTTACAAAGCAATGTAACAAAATCATAACAAAAAATTAGAAGAGTAGAGATAATTTTTGCAACAAAGTAGTATTCAAATATGCTATGAAGATCGAGTGTAACATCATTGATTTACAAATTAGGTACAAATAAAAATGTCTCATTGACCATGTTAATACCCTAAATAATAAAATTTTGATAGTTAAAAAACTACAAATTTAATAAGATAAGGTTTTTCGAGATGTGTCCATGATATTTGTTTCGTATATATCCAATGCCATTTGGAATTGTGATGAAATATCATATTTAATAGTTGCAAAATTAATATATTATTATTTTAATGATAAAAAATATATATTAAAGTTGAAATATTGAAAATTGATAAAATAAAATATAACCAAATAAAAATGATTCAAAGGTCATACATTATAAGAGATATGGGTTTACATACAAAAAAAAAAACAAACAAAAACATTATAGGAATGAGAAAATATAATCAAAAAATTTATGTTCCTAAATACTGATCAATTTAAGAGTCACATCGTCAATCATCAATTCAATTATGAATAAGGAATCTTTCATAAAATGGGAAACATGATAGAAAATAAAATATTCAAAAATAAGGAAATAAATAATTAAGCCAAACAACATTTATTTTGGCTCAATCTAACATTGTCTATAATTACTAAAAAGTACCAAATTAAATAACCATAAATAAAGATAAATTATTATTACTTAGTCAATATATGTCAAATCTAGAACAAGTCAAATTAACATAATGTAATCTAACATGATCTACATAATGTGGACATCACAAAGGATATATCTCAAGTTACCTACTAATATGACAAAATAAAAAAAAACATTTAAAGAAAGGACATAAATTAGATGAGAAAGTTGCATTCTAAGATATTATAAAAATTGAGTGTGACATGCTTAATCATCTAATCTAGTATGCATAAAAGATTTTTTTTGTAAAGCCTACATATATAGTAGTAAATAAAGTATTTAAAAATATAAAAAGTAAATATTTAAATAAATGTAACTCATCAAATGATTGAAAATTAAATATGTTTGATCTCTGATGTACCAAATTTTGAAATTTTAGTGGATTACAAAAGTAGATACGCATAAATAGAAATAAGAAAATATTATATTTTTAAGTAAATAGATATTGAAATAAAAATAACATAAATTTAAGAAATGTAATATATTTAATTCATAGTGATATAAATATCACACAAAAAGAGATTTTGAGTTACACAATAACATAACCTAATTGAAGCAAAACATATGAAGAAATGGGATAAATTCTAAAGTAGACATGTTTTAAAAAATACTAAGGAGATCGACAATAAAAATACATGGTCATCAAACTTTATATAACTTGACTCATGGACCTTTGTGTAAAATTTCTACAAACTATGAGAGTAAATAAGTCCTTGTAGTAATAAAGCACTATTTTAATATCTAGGAAATGTATATTTAAGTTTGAATGAGATTAATTATATAAATGTAATTTAATGAAATCAAAAAGCTGATGCAAGGGCCACAAATTAGTAGGAATTAATACAAATTACAAAATTAATAAGCCTAAAAAGTAATAACTTATTATTATATATATATATATATTTATATGAAATCTTGAATGAGGTTATTTGATGTAATATAATAAAACCAAATAAAAAACCTTTTAAACATCACATAAGAGTTGATCAAAGAAAATAATTTAAAGAAACGAGATAAATTTTGTGGGGAAGTTATATTTCAAGATAACAAGTAGATTAAGTGTAATATCCTCAATTGTCAATCACTTAAAAATGAAAATGTCACTTAAACATTGGAAAACTCATTATGAAATTAATAATACAAAAATGATTAATTAATTGCATATGGCAAATTCCAACAATGTTTGTTTCTTCATCAACACACTTCCTTTGAAATTGTTATGAATTGTAGATTTAAATGAGCATAATAATAATATAATATTATTTATGTAATATGTAAATATGTTTTGAACTTGAAATGAGATTAATTAAAGAATTCTAAAAAAATCAAAGTAATGTAAAGCTCATAATAAAAGAGATTTAGTTTTACAAGTTAAAATTACCAATATAAAGTCTTTTAGAAATAAGAAAAAGTATACAAGAAGATTAAATTGTCTAATACTAAGTAGATTGAGTGTAATATCCTTTATTATAAAAATATTTGCAAATTAGGTGCCTCATAAAACATTTAAAATCTTTGAAGAAAAAAATTTGAAAATGAAAAAATGAATATTTAACTACATGAAGCTCATTAAGACGAGTCAAAACTATATCAAAAATATAAATTTAACAAAATGTAATGAAGTTTTTTGGAAAGCATCATTCAAACATACTATTGATATTGAGTGCAACATTTTGATTATAAAACTATGTGCAAATCGAAAGGGCTCAAAAAATTTGCTAAAATTTAGAAAAAAAAATTTAGTAAATGCAAAAAATAATTAATAGGAAACAGCTCATCTGAAGAAGTTAATAACTTTTGTTTCATCTCAACCATAACATATTCAAAATTATTGAAAAATTACATAAATGAGGATAATAGCAAATTATTATTCAAATATTAAGTAAATATATAATCAATTTAAAATAAGAAAATTGAAGTAATGTAATACAAGAAAATAAAAGTAACAGAAAGGTCAAAAGTGAAATGTAATGTTATATATATATATATATATGACTATTTAAATAAATTAGACAAGTTATTTAGAAAAGTTGTATTGAAAGATTCTAAGTTGATTGACAATAATATCCTTGCTCATCAAATTAAATACAAATTAAAAAATCCTAATTATTGTAAAAAAGTTGTAAAAAGTAAATATGGCAAAAATATAAAAATAAATTTTTTAAATTCATTGTGCCCATTTAAGTGAGTCTAATAATGTTTATTATGCCAAATCGAACATCATTTGCAAACACTACAAACTAGTAAATTAGACAGGCATAAATAATAATAAATTATTATTTTTACATAAAAAATGAAATAAAAAAAGAAATTGAGTTAAATTGTGACATAATGAATTAATTACAAAATTTAAATAAATTAGATAAATCATAAGGAAAAGATTTATTCAAGAATCCTAAGGAGATTAAGAGTAATGTTGTTAGCCATTAAAGCATTCTAAAGTTCTAGAAAAAAATTTAAACTATAAAAATAAATATACATTGGCGTAGAGCTTTTTGGCGTAACCTAATGATGTTTTTTTGATGTAATCTTGTTAATAGTTATTACCAATTATAAAAAACTAAGCATTAAAAAAAGTTAATATTTTAATATTAAGTAAACATATATTAAAACTAAAATCAGATAAATTAAAAAAATGAAATCTTACCAACTAAAAGCAATATAATTGACATATAAATGGAGCTTTAGAATTACATATCAAAATAACCAAATTGATTTGAAACATTTAAAGAAATTAGATTATTATACAAAAACAATGTAGTTTAAGATACTAAAGATATGAAGCATAACAACACTAACCATCAAATTACATACAAATAGAAATGTCTCATAAAATATGTCAAAAATATAAAAACAAAGTTTAAAATATTAAAGAATATAAGATTTAAATAGATAAACCTTGTTAAGGGCAGCTCAATGCCACTTATTTTGCTTCGAAAGGACCATGTTTGGAAAACTATGAATTATAAAATAAAATTAGCATAAAATACAAAATATCTTTTTGATATGAAGAAAATATATGATAAAGTTGAGATAAAATAAATTGAAGCACTATAAATTAGCTAAAACAAAGAAATTTAAAGGTCATACAAAAGGAGATTTATAATCACATAGCATGTTAAAAAAATAAAGCAAACACTTCAATATGAAATAAAATAACTTTTATAGTAACATCTCATTCTAAGGTACCAAGAAATGGAGTATATCATTCCCGATTATGAAGCGATGTGCAAAATGAAATACCTCATAATTTGTACAAAGGAACCTAGAAATAAAATATTTTAAGATATAAAAAATTAATTTTTAGTTGGAAAAATCTCATCGTGGATCATCTAATGGCATTTGTTTTAGCTTTATTGGATCTCAATTAGAATTTCTAAAGTTGCAAAATGAAGTAGGCATACATAATAACTAATTATTATTTTAATATTAAGTAAATATATATTAAAGTTAAAAGAATATAAACTAAAGTAATGTAATATAACAAATTTATTATAATATAAGGGTCGCATGAGAGGAGGTTTTCATTTACATAGTAATGCAACCCTATCAAAGTAATCAATTTGAAAAAATATGATAAATTGTACAAAAAAAGTTGTATTCTATGATACTAATGTGATCAAGCATAAACTTCTCAATCGTCAATCTTTTAGAAGTTGAAATGTATTATATAATATGAAACAATCTTACAAAATAAAATATTTTATGATTAAAACTAAGTATTTAATTAGATAGAGCTTATAGAGAATACATAAAAAATAATAAACTATCATTTTAAAATTAAGTTTTATATATATTAAAGGTAAAATAATATAAATTAGATCATTGTCATGTAAACAAATAAAGGAGAAATACTATAACATTATTAGATTTGATAAAATAATGTATATTATACAAAAAGCTTATTCCAAAATACTTAGGAGATCAAGTCTAACATCCTCAATAACCAAGTCAGGCATAAATCAGAATGTCTCATGAAAATTAAAAAATTAAAAAAATATAAAACTATAAAAATGATATTTACCTAAATAGAGCACTTAAAGATGATTCTATTGATCTTTCATTCAAATCAATCTAAACAACTTTTGCATTATTATGTATTTATAAATAAAGAACCACAAATAATAAAAATTATTAATTTATTTTTATAAACATATTAAAATGAAAATGTGATTCAATGAAGAAATGAATTATAAGGAAGTAAATGCAATTAGATCGTTATACGACAGGAGATTTGTAATTACATAGTAACATTAGCAAACAAAAAATTGAAGGAATGACAAATTGTATGGGATAGTTATATTTCAACATATTAAGAAGATCAACTATTACATTATCAGTTGTCAAATTTCCCATTAAATATGACAAAACTAAAGAAAATAAATAATTAAGAAAATTCAAAAACTATTTAATTATATGGTGCCCATCAAACCACCTTTGAAATTATTTTGAATAATAGTAATAAACATACATAAATAATAAAAAATATTTATTTTAATATTACGTAAAACTAGAAACTAGTGGAATGGAACCAAGTCAAAGCAATGTAGTGGCCACATGAGGGAGATTTAGAGTTTCAAAGTAATATAAGAATTTTGAAATGAAAAATTTTGAGAAACAAGTTAAATCATTGGAAATATTGCATTCATAGATGCTAGGGAATTATAGTGTAACATGCTCTATCGTTAAATTATGTACAAAATGAGATGTGTTGTAATTTTGGCCAAATTCATCTAAAATAAGACATTAAAAAAAATAGAAATGAATATTTAATTGTGTAAAGTAAGGACGAGTCAAATGACCTTTATTTTGCTTATATCAAACCTCGTTGGAATTATTATGAACTAAGAAAATAAATAAGAATAAAAAATAAAAAATATTAATTAAATATTTATATATATAAATATATATTAATGAGAAATTAAATATATATATATATATATATATATATATATATATATATATATATGTGTGTGTGTGTGTGTGTGTGTGTGTGTGTGTGTGTGTGTGTGTGTGTGTAGTAAATATATATTAAGTAAATATATATATTTCATAAATTAATGCTAAATTAAGTAAATATATTAATAATTCATTTTAATTTTAAGTAACTGTATATTAATGCCAAATTGAGATAAATTAAAGGAATGTAACACAACAAAATCCAAGCAATGTAAATGTCACACGAGATGATTATTAAAGTTTGATAGTAATATAATAAAATTAAAGAGAAACTTTTAAGAAAAAGTAATGAATTGAACAATAATGTTTCATTCCTATACACTAACATGATCAAGTGTAACATCCTCAATTGTCAAAAATGGTATGAATCAAAATATTTTGGATTCTTAATATTTTATTTTTGAAATACATATAAATAAATATTTAGTTGAATAGAGCTCATCTAAATGAGTCTAATTTTGTTTGTTTTGTCTTGTTCATTCATCATTTGAAATAGAGAGAAATGAACAAATTAAAGAAATGTAATATAAGCAAACCAAAGTGTTCTAAATGTCACATGATATGAGAGTTAGAGTTTCATGGTAACATAACAAAACTAAAGAAAACAATTTCAAGAAATGGGATAAATTAAAAAGGAAAGTTGAATTCCAAGATATTGAGGAGATTAAGAGTAACTTGCTCAATTGTCTTACTAAATACGAAAAAAAGTTTTAAAGCCTGCAAAAATAATTGGGAGTAAAAGTTTAAAAGAAAAAAAAAATGAATTTTTATTAGATAGAGCTCATCCATAATTCTCCAATGACTGTTTCTTTGTCTACATAACAATCATTATGAATTACATCAAATTTCCATTACATTTATACAAAGATAAAAAAATATTTTAAAATTTTATAAATATATATTAAAAATGAGATGAGTTAAATTGAAGCATTGTAACTTATCCAAGTAAAAGTCATGCAAATGACATAAGAGACGATTTAGAGTTACATTTTGAGATAAGTAAAATAAGCAGAAACATTTAAAGAAATTAAAAAAATTCATATGAGAGAGATGCACACCAATTTGTTATGGACGTCAAGCAACACATCCCCTCTTATGAAATTATGAATTAAAATGTCTTTTAAAGCGTACAAAAATTCTAGAAAATAAAATTTTTAAAAATATAATTTTTTTATTTGGTTGGAGCTCTTTTACATGAATGCAATGACATTTCTTATTTCTTGATCTTACCTTATTTGGAAATACTTTAAATTAACAAAGTAAATACTCATTAAGAAAAATAATTTATTACTTTAATGTTAGTAAAACTATAATATGACAAAAATGAGATAAACTAAAATAATTTGAGGTACTCAAATATAGGGGATATAAAGATCACACAAGGTGAGAATTAGTGGTGGATAGTAATATAACAATATGAAGGTGATATATTTCAAAAAATAAGATAAATTATATGGAAAAGTTGCGTTGCAAAATTTTAAGCAAATCAAGTTTAACGTCTACAATTCCCATATAAGTTACAAATTAAAATTTCTCATAATGTGTTTGATAGCACAAGAAATCATAACTTTTTAAAGTTTAAAAAATGAATACAAAATTTGGTAGTGCTCATCAAGGTGTGTCCAAAAAGTTTGTTTTATTCTCATCAAATCTTGTTTGGAATTATGTGTAATTACAACAATGAATTATCATAAGTAATAATAACTAATTACTTTCTTTATCATGTAAGTACATTTAAAGGTTAAAATGAGATAAATTTAATCAAAGTAATATAACAAAATTTTTGGGATATAATGATCACATAAGAGTAGATTTAGAGTTAAATAAATATATAAACAAAATAAATTATTTAATATATATTTTGAGGATTGCTCTCACAGCATCTCTTTCTTCTCCATGGAAACCAATTTGTAACTACAAGAAAGTACCAAAGCAAAGAAGCATAAATAAAAGGAAAGAATTTTAATAAATTAAGAAAATATATGTTGAAGTTGAAATAAGAAGGATTGAAGTAATATAATATAACCAAATGAAAGCAATAAAATTGTCACACAAAGGGGATCTATAACTATGTAGCAAAAAATAAAAAACATTTTGTGAGATGTAATAAATTTAAATTAGAGGTTCTTTCCATGATGCTAAGGGGATCGAGTATAAAAACTTTAATCATTAAAACAGGTAGGAATCAACTTATCCCTTTAAATTTTCTAAAATCCAAAAACTAAAATAATTATAAATATAAAAAGAATATTTAGTTTCATAGTGTTCACAGAGATAAAAATAGAGAGTTTTATTTCACTTACATTCAAACTTCTTATAAAAATTTTAAAATTCATGAAATGACTTGAATATTTACAAATTACAATTTTAAATATAAATAAATAATAATAAATTATTTTTTAATTGAAAGATTATATAACCTAAAAATAAAATGAGAAAAATTGAAGCATTATAATATAAAAAAAGAAAGTATTGTGAAGGCAACATTAGAGGAGATCTAGAGTTAATGACAAATATAACAAAATGATAGCAAAAACTTTAAACAAATAATACTAATTGTACATGAAAGTTTTATTCTAAGATACTAAATACATCAAGTATAATATCTTTAATCATCAAATAAAGTACAAATTAGAAAGGTTTAATAAATACTTTCAACTCCCCATGAAAACAAATATTAAAAAATATAAAAACAAACATTTAAAAGGATAAAGCTTATTATGATGTGTCCAGTGAAGCTTATTTCTCCTTCCACCTGACCTCATTCAGAATTAAAAAAAAGTACCACAATAAATAAGAATAAATAATAATTTTTTTAAAATATTAAATAAATATATGTTAAAGTTGAAATGAGATAGATTGAAGTAATAAATATAAAAAAAAAGTGAAGAAAATTTGACATGCATGAAGATTTGGAGTTAAAAAAATATAATTGAATCAAAGTGAAATATTTGAAAGAATAAGACAAATTATTTGCCAAAATTTTATTCTAATATACTAACAAGATTGAGTGCAACATCTTTGATCATTAAATCGATAATGAATCAAGTTGTTTAGTAGAGTGTGTTAACAATTTAAATGGTAAAGCATTTTAAAATAAAAAAGTATAGCTAATAGGATTGAGCTCATTATGATTGTCCAAGGACATTTTAAGCATCTCCATCAAATCGTATTAAGAGTTATTACAAATTACAAAATAATTAAATAGTAAAAGACATTATTATTCTATTATTATGTAAATATATGTTGAAGGTGAAGTGACATAAATTGATGTAATGGAATACAACAAAATTAAAGAAATTTAAGTGTCACATAAATGAATGTTTTACTAGATGGTGCTCATCTAGACAAGTCTAATGATTTGGTTTACATCTTAAATGGATCTTGTTTAGAATTACTATGAATAAATAATTTAAATAATCATAAAAATTAATAAATTATTTATTTAATATAAACAAAAAAATAAGAAAACCAAAAAAGAGATAACTTTAAACTATTTAACAAACCCAAATTAAGGTTTCATCATAATATAACAAAGTCAAAGAGTTAGAGTTTCAATGTGATATAGCCAATTCCAAAGTAAGTATTTGAAGAAATGAGATAAATTAAATAAGAAACTTATTCCAAGATAACATGGGGATAAGTTATAACTTTCTCACCCATCAAATCACATAAAAATCAAAATATCCTTTAAACCATGCTAAAAGCCAAGAAAAAGATTTTTAAATTTTTTAAAAAAGGAATATTTAACTTGATTAAGCTCATCAAGATGAGTTCAATAATTTTTGTTTCATCTCGATCAGTCCTCACATAAAATTATAGTGAACTACAAAATTAAATATCTATAAAATATAATAAACTATCATTTTAAAATCAAGAGCTGAAAAGATACAAATTAAGGCAATATACACAACCAAATCAGTAAAATGTAATGGTCACATAATTAGAGATATAGAGCCAAATATTAAAATAACTAAATATATGAAAATTTAAAGAAATAAGATAAACTATAAAGGAAAAGTTACATTCTAATACAATAAATAGATCAAGGGAAACATCCACATTCGTCAAAGTAGGTACGAGAAAAGAAATCTAATAAAAGTTGCCTAAAAAATAGATAAAACATTTAAAAAGTCAAAGAAAATAAGCATAAAGAACAACAAATTATTATTTTTATGTTAAGAAAATATATGTAAAAGTCAAAGATTCATAAATTTAAATAATACAATATAAGCAATTATGAGAAATAAAAAGTTCTCAAGATATAAGTTTTGAGTTCCATAACAAAGCAATGCAAACATAACATGAAGGAGGATTATTGTTGTAGTTATATGACCAAATCAAAATGAAGTATTAAGAAGCCAGATAATTTGTATAGGAAAATTGTATTCCAAAATTCTTAAAAAATCAAGTATAATATTCTGATCTTCCATTCGAATATGAATCAAAATGACTTTTAAAGAATGCCAAACAAAGATTTTAAACCAAAAAGTAATATTTATTTGATTGAGCTCGATCTGACAAATCAAATGATATTTTTGCCTATATCGAACCTCATTTACAATTACCGCTAATTACCAAAGTAAATTGGAATAAGTGTAAAAAAACTTTTTAATATAGCTTCAAAATATATCAAAGGTAGAATGAGATGAATTAAAGCAATGTAATATAGCCAAATAAAAGCGATGTAAAGCTCACATAAGAAGAGAATTAGAGTTTCATTGTATATAACAAAATCTAAGCAAACTATTTGAGGAAATAAGATAATTTGTATGGTTAACTTGCATTATAAGATACTAGGGTTATCAACTACAACATCATTGATAAACAAATCAGGTGGAAGTCAATATGTTTCATTAAGAATACCAAAATCATAGAAGACGAAATATTTAAAACTAATAAAAAAGAATCGTTAATTGGATAGAACCCATTCATATGAGTATGTGATATTTGTTTTCACATATTAAATGCCATTAAGAATTATGATAAAATATCTTGGAAAAAGAACAAATAACAAAAAAAACTTTATTTTAATATTAATTGAATGTGTCCTAAGATTAAAATGAGGTAACTTCAAGGACTATAATACAATGAAACCAAGGAGATGTAAATATAACATGAGAAGGATGTTGTAAAGCAATAAAGTGAAACATTTAAAAAATTGATAAATTATTTGGTAAATTTAAATTCAAAGATATTAAGGAGAATAAATGCAAGGTCTTCTTTAATCAATTCATGAATGCATCAAAATATCTTGTAAAGCATGTCAAAGCACAATAAAATCAAACATTTAAAAAATTTAGAAGCAAATATTTAAATGAATATAGATCATTGAGAGGATTCGAGCAACTATTTAATTATCTCAATTAGACATAATTTATGACAACCAAAAATTTAAAATTTAAGCAAGCATTAATAATATCAAATTATTATTTTATTATCAAAAAATATATATTAAGAACTTCATTATTATTTAAAATTGAAAAGTGATGTGAACATGACATGAGAGGAGATTTAGGGTTATGTATTTATACAAGTAAAACAAAATAAAACTTTGAATAAGCAAGATACATTGCATAGAAAAGGAATCATGGTTTCGAGTCGATGATGTCATCATGTACTTTCAAGGTTTTAAATCATCCATTTACGCATTTCCTTTGTTAAATCTCGCTTATGCATTTTTTTTATTTCATTTGAATTTATTTTGAACGGTAAAATTGAAAATAAATAATTTTTTCACAACTATAACACACACACACACACACACACATATATATATATAAGACTAACTCCAAAGCACGATCCAAGAGCAAAGAACTAATGAAGATCAATTTCTAATGGGCTTGGGAAGCATCATTTTAGGAGGCGATTGGAACAAGTATGATCAATCGTTTTCATAGTGAGGGTGTAGACATGAAACCACATGGGATCAAGTAAAGGAAGGATCAAGCCAGCAAAAACTTGAAAAAAGTGCAGAATGCCAAGTTGGACACACATATTTAATTGTATAGGAAATAAATGGCATAGGAGATGAAATCCCAAGCCCATAATGAGGTAGAAAATTTCATTTTCAGCTCAATGTTTATGTGCACAAGATGTAGAAGTATTTCTAACATGTTGTCATGTTGGAATAAAATGCTTTCTTAAGTCAAACAGCTCAATTTCTACATGCATGAATTCCTATAAATTTGATCATTTCTGGGATGACTAGGAGCTCACATGCTTGTGAGCATTGGTTCAAATCTCTAATCAGACCACCAAAACTTCATCTAGTTCCATCGGCAACTAGCATTCTTTCTTCCTTATCAATTAACTTTTCCATGGATTTTGCAGCTCATAGCTCTTTAATTTTAATTCTATGGTTTAGATCATTCCCTCTTTTACTATTGATAAATCAAATGATCTAGATCAAATCAAACATTATTAGATGGCATAAACCTAATCCTACATGATCTAACCAAACAATAATTCTTTCATATGTTCATATGTTGATCTTATCATCCAGATCTTCTCCAATTGGATCCAACTACTATAAATGATCCCATCTATTGGTCAATTGACAAGAAATTAGTTGTGTCATTGCAAAAGTTGCTTTGAAGGATTTTGCAAGCTATTTCTAGTTGCTTATAAAACAAAGTTTTCTTGACTTTCAAACTACTATGACCAAAGGTTTTCTATAAAATGCCAACCATTCTGAATGAATGGCTTAATGCTCACGTTCAAAACTTTTAGATCTCAATGGAGCATTACATAATTTTCCACTTCTATAAAATCTCCCAACAATTTGGTACAGCTTAATACTACATGAAATTCCAAACCCTTTTAGCTAAGTCTAACACTTAGTTGTAGCTAACATCTCTCAATAATTTTGTGGTCATTTTCTCTTATTCTAGTCTTAAACATATAAGAAGTAAGATATTTTTGTTTGAAGTCTTTTTCCTTGCTATAATTTTCTTTTTTTGTTGTGAGGCCAAACATTTTTGAATTCTTGAGTTTAGTTTTATCTTGTTAAAGAACTAAGTTGTGCTTGATCTTACAAAATATTGGGTTATAGTCTAAGTCATAAGAACTAGTAGGTAGGAGGTGAAGTATAAGAAAAAAAATTGAAGTTGTAAATTGTGTAACAATGTCATTTTCCTTGACCTTAATTAGCGGTGCTTGTGAGTTCTAGTTTCGATCAAGCACCTAAATATTTTTGAACACTTTTCTAATTATTATTTTTATTTCTTATTAATAAAAAAATCACAAGTTAAATATACAAATTTCAATACTAAAATATTTTATAAAATAAAACTATTTGAATAAAGAAGTTTTTTAAAAATTAATATAATCTCAAAATATAAAAAATATTTGAAACCCATCGTTCACTTCTCTCTAGTGGGTTGTTTGTAGATTTTTTTTACTTCAATTAGTCTAATGAATGTTCACTACAAATAGTGAGTTTAGTTGCTTGGGTGATCTATCGTGCATGTTTTATTTTTTTTGTTAAGTTTACTTAATAAATAATTTTGTTGCACATTAACTCTAATTCCTATCTTATATTTCTGCATGCCTACTAAAAAACTTGTATTTGTTTATTTTTTGTTCAATTAAGTTTTAACTATGACTTAAACTAAAATTAAATTTTTTTATATATTTTGTACACCATATTTAAGAATGAATGTTAGCTATACTAAAATAATAGTTTGAATTTTTATCAGATTAGCTGGCTTACAACAATAGGAAGTTATCTCTAATCCTTATGATTTACTTAGTGATTCATGCATTAATGTTATGAAATTGGTTTGCAAACCTAGTATTAACCAAAGGAGAATGGTACAATTACATGCTAGAGTCTGCATCTACCTTCATTTTATAAAATATCTTAGTGAATGTAAACTAACTATGAAGTTGCATATCACACATGAAGTTTGGAGGATGTTAGAAATAACCTTAGGAGGCACTTCATAATTTGAAGAAATAAAAATATATATTCTTTCTCATGAATAGGATATCTTTATATTGAATATGGTAGAAACTATAACAAACATATTTATCTGATTTACAAATATTACTAATAGATTTAAAAATCTTTGAATAGTGTTTTTTAATATACAACTTGAAAGAAAAGTGATAAGGATTCTATCCATGGACTAATGATTCCCTTGCCACAATGATGGAGTGAACAAAATATATAAAAAAAGATTAACATAGGTGAGTTACGCAGACAATTATTAATGATCAAGATTGAGATGAATGAAGAGTTCAAGAGGTGGACTTAACAAGTAAGCAAGGGCATGGAGAATAGAAATATGAATCAATGGTATTTAAAGAAAGCAAATTTAATTCAAATATTTCATCCATCTCTTCCATGGACTTGGAAGAATGGCCTAATTTTCACGTTAAAACTTTAACTAAAAATTTTGTAAAATGTTTTGTAAATAGCTATTGGAAACATAAGAGAAAAAGAGAGAATAAGGAGGCATCATGATGTTATGAATGTGGAAAGATTTGCCATGTTAGACAAAAATGTCTGCAAACAAATGACCCCAAATGCAAGGAAGACAAAAAGAAGAAAATAAAGATGTTGAAAGTTTTTTAAGTGAATTGGAGTGCAAGATAATGGGGTGGAGGAAATGATATACTTCATGGCATGTGATGGTGAATCAAGTACATCTATTGAAGAAGAAGAGAATGGAATACATTATTAGTCATATGAAATTCTTGAGAATAATTACTTAGAAGTTATTAGTGCTTTTGATTCTTTAATGTCAACACATAAAGCATTGTAAAAGGTAAACAAAAAAATTGAAGTTCTGCATTTTTCATGAAACAAAATGAGAAAATGAAAATATAAATTTTTCAAATTTGTTGTAAAAAAAGCTTCCATGATTATTGAGAGTTCCTCTTTGGAAAAAGAAATCACCTATTTTAAAAAAAAAATTATTCTCTTGAACATGTCAAAATTTTTAATGTCTTACATTTTTATTTTCCTAAGCATAGTTATATATCTTCTTTTTAGTATATTTATATAGTTTAAATATTAAATCATTCTTTTATTATGCAAAATACCACACTAAGAAGGATTATCAAATTAAGAAAACAATTTTGGTTCAAAACCTTGTCTCAAATTAGTGATTAAGATCAACAATTTTAGTAATATTATAGTGAATGATAGTGGTTAACCTAAGCTTGATGGGTTCCTAAGGTTTGAGAATGGAGAATTTAGTTTATTCATGTGTTAGAAGTAATATAATAAAAATTATGTGTAGAAGTTAGATTATAAGCTATACAAATCAAAATCACATTTTTTTATTACTAAGTGAAAGTCAACAGTTATGTAGTCATACATATAATGGAAATGAGCATCAAGCTCTCAGTTGTTGGATGGCAGATGCTCAAGACATATGATTAGATGATAACCAAACTTTATATGAATAAGATGTGCTCCAAATAGATGGAAAGTACTAAGAGACAACTTTAAGGAGATAATCAAAGTTAGATATATAAGTATGCCAAAGTTTACAATTTCAAATGCATTTTTAGTATTTGTTTTTGAATTTAATATTACTAGTATCAACCATTTAAGTAATAGATATTTTCCTAGTTTAGACACTTAATATTGTAAAATATTAAATAATGATCAAATATTATTAGTTTGTAAGGAAAAGTTGATATTATTGAGCTCGATCAATTAGAAACTAGAAGACTAGAATTCTTAGTTATACATTCAAGTTAGAACAATCTATGGCATGAAAGACTAGGTCATTTGGGTTATTCTGCCATTAAAAATTTAAACTTCCTAGATGTTGTTAGATCATTCCAAAGTCAAATAAAACTTGTTGGAAAATGTGTGAATTATGCCAAAAAGCAAAGGAAGTTAGATTTTCATTTAAAGATAAGAATGAACTAACCATTAGTAATGTATTAGAGATAAATTATTTAAGCCTTTTTGGAGCCACAAAACTCTTGAGTGTTGGTGGAAAGAAATGTGAATTTAAGATTGATGATGTCTTTTTAGGTATACTTGACTTGTATTTCTTTGGATTTATAATTAGATATTTGAAAATTTTGTTAATTCAGTAGGAGTGATACAAAGGTAAACTAGTCTCAAAAAAATTTGTATTCAAAGAGACACTAGTAGTGAGTTCAAGAATGAGGAGTTTTATGACATTTACAAGCAAAAGGTGTAAGGAATCAATTTACATGTTCTTATAAACTTTAAGGTCATTAGATTGTACAAAGAAAGAACAACACTTTGTAGAGGTTCATAGATCTATGTCAGTGAAATACAACCTGCCAAGGTACTTTTGGTTTAAGATAATTAACATAGCTTGTTATAAAGCAAACAAAATTAATTTTAGAGTAGAACTTAAAAAAAACCTTTTAATTTATTTAAATTCACAATTCTAAATAATGAAAGGCCTAACTTGAATAATTTTGATGAAAAAGAAATCATAGAAATTGTCATAAGATGCTCTAGCTTTAGAAAGCATTATAGGTTTTACAACATAGAAATTAAATGGTAGAGTAAATAATGCATATAGTGTTTGACGAGTTTGTTAAAAGGGCAAATACTAACAATTTAGGTGGAAAGGTAGAATCCTTGAAGAACATTGACTTGAATGAGGAAAAAATGGTAAAAAAGAGAGTAAAATGGAAGATGAGACTAACCATCAATTACAAAAAGATTAAAGTATTAAGCTTCATAATTGATGGAATTAATTATAGGAGATGTTAATAAATTGAGTAAGACAATAGTATCTATTAGGAAAATTGGTCAGAATGCATCTACATGTTTCACAAAACAAATATTTATAGTAGAATCCCTTATGGATGACTATTCAGTTTAAGAATTGAATGAAGAGTTAGATCAATTTGAGGGAAACCAAGTATGTGAAAAATTTCTTATGTTTAGTGGCCAAAAAGTGATAGTGAACAAATGGGTATTAAAAAATAACTTAAGTGAAAATGGAGCAATCATTAGAAGTGAAGCTATACTTATTGCTAATAGTTATAACCAAGGTTAAGGTATTGATTTAAAGGAGGTATATGTGTTGGAAGCATGATCAAAGTCCGTTAGACTTCTCTTAGCATATTCATGTTATAAAAATTTTAAATTTTTTAAAATTGATGGTTAAAGTACATTTTTAAATATGGCAAAAAACGAGGATGTGGACATAGAACAACCCAAGGTTTCGAGACCCATGCATACGTTGATTATGTATATAAGCTTAAGAAGGTACTTTATGGCATTAAATAAGATTATCTTGTATTGTATCATAGAATATGTAATTATCTACTTGATAATGATTTTAGAAACAAAAGTGAATGCAACGCTATTCCTAAAATCTTTTCATGGTTTCTTTTTTACTCGTACAAGTCTATGTTGATATAAGTTTTGGAAGCACAAATAATAATACGCTAAAAAATTTTATGACTTTATGACCATAGAGCTTTAGATGAGTACGATGGGTGAGATGAATTCCTTCATAGGATTACCAATAAAACAATTAAAAGATAGAATATTTATTTAAAAAAATAACTAGTTCACATAATTATGCAAAAAATTTTGTTATGAAATAATAAAACGTCGGAAGATTCCAATGAATTAATGAGTTGATTTTTTTTGGATGAGATAAGGAAACACATTGACCAAAAACTTTACATTGGCCTTATTAGATCCCTACTCTATTTTATATTTGATAAACTAGACATCTTATTTAGTTTTTCCATATGACCTAATCTCCAATCAAATACTGAGGAAAACCATCCAAAGATATTTAAGTCAACCATTAAAAATTTAAAAGATATATTGAACATATGACTATTACTCCCTAAAAAATACTTTTTCATGTGATCTTATAGGTCACACACAATGAGACTTTGTAGGATCTATGGTAGGTAAGAAAATCATCTCAAGTGCTTGTTAATCCCTACAAAATAGTCTAATTTTGTGGTCAAGCAAGAAAACAATTTACATATCTCTATTGACCATATGGGTCGAGCATGTAGTATTCAGAAGCTTTGGTGCTCAATCATTATGGTTAAGACAAATCATTCAGGATATGGTTTTGATTTCTCACATATTTTCATTATGAAAAATAATATTAGTTCCTTTTTCTAAACAAAGAACCAAGTTCATCATTTTAGGACCAAGGACATATATGTAAAATGTCATTTATTAGAGATCAACTAGTTAAAGGATTAGAAAAATTTGAATGCATTCCTTTCAAGAAAAAATTGAAACATGTTCATTAAATCACTATCAAAAATTCAATTTTAAAATGCAACAACTAGGTGTAATGTAAATTTTGTTAATTGTGCCATGTTTTTTATGGTGGCAATGGGACAATGTTCATGGTTTAGATAAAATTTAAAATGGTCACAAAGTGAGGACAAGTATATATTAAAGTGACAATGAGGTAATTGGGAGCATACATTCTTCATTTCGAATACCTCTTATAATAATAATATTTCTTTAATAAAATCTTTTACTTATTTAATTTTTTTCTTAAAATTTATGTCTTTTAATCACCAAAATGGGGATATTGTTAAATCAAACTTGTGTTTTTTGAGCAAAGCCATAAATGTTTTATATTTTGTTCTGATGGTCTTATTTGGCATGAGCTAAGTTTAGTTTTGAAGAACAAACCATGCATTTTTAAATATGATGACCAAGAGATTTTTAAAGTACCTCTTTGTGTTAAGTAAGCTACAAATATTTAAGACATGTAGATCAAATTTAAAAATATTTTCTTTGTTTATGAAATAGAATGTCAGCCTGTTTAGTTTTAAACTTGAGAATCATCTCTTAACTCACATCAATTTCAAATCCTACTTTTAAGCATTTGAATTACTCAATATTTTACTTAATTTAGAAAACATCTTGGATCAAATTTTTCAGTCACTTAATAGTTACATTTATCAAATCACATTTATGTACTTTTGCCAAATTTCATTTTGCATAAGGTAGAAAAATAAACTTTAACAAATACAATTTTCATTCCATAATTAATATATACTAATTTACATATATATATATATATATATATATATATATATATATATGTCATAAGCTTAACCCCCAAGACAAACTAAAGTGCAATGCACTATGATCAATCAAGCCCGAGTGTGCATTGGTAGCATTGGGTCAGGAGATCTTTGGATCCTATAGGGCCAGGCCCTATCTTGCTCAGGGTGCAGGTTGAACCTAGATTAGGTAAGGTCAGGGTAGGATTAAGTCAGGCAAAACTCGGACAAGTGCACAATGAGTAGAGTCGAACCCATAGATGTTAAACTTATATGATACAAGTTCTCAAGGTGATGAAATCCTTAGCATGTTAGTAGAAGCCAGCCATCTTTTAGCTCACATCACATGTGTGTGTAACATTTTCAAAGGATGAAACACATTTTGCATCCTACCTTGTAGGAGTAAATGGTTTTCACTTGTCAAACACCTTAGTACATAATCATGCATGAATTCTCATCATCTAATCAATGAATGGACATATTAGAGTTCAATAGACAATAAGGGATGTTTTAAGTCTCAAATCAGATGACAAAAATCTCATCTGATTTTATCAAACTATCAGCATACTTGTTTCCATATTAGTTAACCTATCCCTTAATCAATTATTGAGAGCACTCCATTTTGAATACTTTGCTATTCATCTATTCATAATTCATGTGCTATTATAATAAATGGTCAAACAAAGTAGATCTTCTCTTATTAGTTTCATAGGAGTCTAGTCAACCCTTCTTATTGACAAATTTCAAAGCTATTAGTTGTGCCATTATAGAAGCCATTTTGAAGCATTTTTTAAGCTATTTGGTAGCATCTTGCAAAATTACGTTTCCTTTATTTTCAAATAACTATGAGAAAGCATTTTCTATAAATACAACCATTATGAATGAAGAAGCCAATGGATGTTAACATAATTTTTAGATTTTTAAAGGGTGTTGCATGATATTCTTTTGTTGAAAAATCTTCGAACAACACAATATAGTTTAGTACTATTTAGAATTCAAAACTCTTCCAACTATTCTAAAGCTTCTAAGATTTCATTTCCTCATGTCACATCATAATTCTAATCTTGTTGTGTCTTGCTCTCTTCATCAAAAAATTATGGAAGTTGCACATTTAATAGAATTCTTTTCTTATTATATTCTTCTTTTTGTTTTGGATTTTGCAACCAATATTTGTGAAGTTCCTAGATTTGTTTGATCTCAATAAAATATTGACTTTTAATTAAGCTACCGAAGTTTGTTTTATATTGAACAAATTAAAGCTAAAATTTTTTGGGGTCAAATGTACTGAAAAATCTTAAGTTATAGTTTTCATAATAGTAGTGTTTTTTAACCATGGTTGGGGGTGAACATATGTTATAGTTTGAACTAAACAATCTAAAAATTTTGGTATACTTTTTAAACTTTTATTTTTATTATTTTTTCTTAATCATAACAATTAAAAGTTACATAAATTTGAGTATCATAGCTTTCTAAAAAAGTAAAACTATTTCTACGAAGAATTGTTAAAAAATAAATGCATTCTGAGAAATAGAAAAAATATATTAAAGCACATGATACTACATCCTCCTGTGTTATTCCAAAAAACTCATTTTAGTTGAAAGAGAACATGATGGACAATTCATTTTTCTTAGAAAGCAATAAGTTAAATAATATATATTAATTATTAAAGCATGCTAATTAATAAATAGTTTAGATAAACATAGACTGAGCTTGCCCTATTCAACAATTAAAATTAGAAATTGGATGGAATTTTCTAACATTTATATCCTAATCATGATCACAAATATCAATTGGCAAACATTATAAAATTAGTTAATTGTTTCACTTGGAAATTAGGTGCATTTAGATGCATAATCTTGAACTTCCTCTAACTTTATCATTTTAGTGGCCTTATATAACTATAAAATTTTCTTCCTTTATGCCTTTTGATTCCTTTGCCACATGTTGTGAATGCCACACTCTTTCACTTCTTTTTATTAGGTAGGAATCTTGGGTGAAAGTATATATAATTGACCATAAGTCCATAATACATCTTAATAAGATCCATGACTAGTATTAAGCAATGCTAATAGCATGGTCTGAATCCCTTACTCTAATGTGTGCTCTTCTATTAAACTTGTTTACAAATTTAGATTTAGAGCACCATAATTCCAATTGTTGGGATTAAAATAAACTAAAATAAAAAACTACATTAAGTTGTCCATCACACACATTTATATCTTAACTACTATATCATGTACTAGATCACCTTTTACCAACTATTAATTACATTAATCGTAACAATACCATCTTATTATTTTTGCATGCTAACACACTATACACAAAGTTTTCAAGTCATAATGTAGTGTTCTTGTGCAACACCACTCTTATCATGATGATATTTGTAAAATAGCACTAATGGTACTCTACAACACTCAATTCACCAAATTTGGACAATTTTCCTACTCTATTTTTGCACTTGCATTATCGATGACTTTACACTCAGTGACCATAGCATCACCTTCTTTGTTTTCATTAACATAGTTGTATGCCTTACAATTAGTTTAGTTAACTAAGTCTTGCTATTGAACATTTTCCTCTCCATGTTATACTAGATCATATTATCTATTGTGCTATTATCGTTTTCTTCAATAGAAATGTCTTCTTTGTTAGTTATATTCTGTGCATGTATTAATATTTCTTATGACATTATCAAATTTATATTATATCCATGTTGTACAACTATGATCGAAGTTTGCTTTAATAATTTTTTTGATAATTACATCTTGATTACTTTTATTAACTGATTATATAACAGGATTAACTAATATAGCTGTGTATAATATTTATTACTGACCTTTCATTGAAGATTTTTCGTACAATATACTTTTTCACCTTCTACCTTCTTGCTCTATGATTCTAAATGAAGGCCTAATTAGAATCAAACTGACTTATTTACTAAACTTTACAAGAATTTAAGCATAAAAAAAGAAAATAACATATATTTGCTAGCAAAATGAGAGGTGTGCCATGGTCATTACAAGTATTAAAAAATGAAAAGATTACAAACTTTTAAGCATAAAGAAGGAGATTTGAAATGAACCTCAAAGCATTACATTCTAGCACAAGTCTCCAATTATAATAGGAAATTTAAAAGATTATAAGAGCTTTGTGGGAAATTAAAAAACTAATTTTCAGAATATGTGCATTCATTAACAATTTTTGCATTTTGTTCTTATGAATTAAAGCCTTATTTGTGTTTATAATGTTTTGGATAAAATCAACTTAAACTCATTGAATTAATGCTACCGCTTCTCCAAGGATTTTTTCTTATCCATAAATAAGATAGAAAGAACATTGAGTTCCAACAAATTTCAAAGACATTTTCAATAAAATGGTAATCATTCATTTTCACTAGATTCCTCCTTGAAGAAGATGTATCTTAACGGATAATCAAATATCATATATAAATTCATTATTATATTGGATTATATTTAAGTATGTTACTTTGCACATTTTTCTCCTTACAAAATGTACAAAAAAATTTTATGCCATTATTTGTAGATGATATTTTTTTCTTTAACTTCTTCCTAAACCACAATACATTAAACATTATTTGACTTACTAATGAAATTTAGATCATGAACACTAAGTCAAAATTGATGTGGGATAAATGAGTGTTACTTTGAGTATCACATACAACATTCACTTTATTCTCTTTTAAAAATATGAATGCTATACAAGGAAGCGAGTCATACAATGCTACTTATAAAAAATTAAATAGTTCTTACTCTTTTCTAAAGTCCAAATTGTTAATGAACAAAAATCTTTTTAAAACACCATGCAAATGCTAATTTGTTTAACTTCAATGATGAATTCATAAATACTAAAGTTTTTCCACATTTAAGATAAAATTTTGTGAAAGTGGTAAATCTAAAACAATTATGTACGACAGTTAGAATCATACAAGCACAATAATAACAAAAGAAAAATATTCAATGTTTAATAAGTAACCTGAAAGGAGTTAGAGATTGTTGTATACTATGATCACCATGATCATATTACCATGATAAAGCTAAGAGAAGCAATGGATACAGGGAATCATTCGGTTATCATGTTAGAATTAGTATGTTCGGTCTTCATAATAGTACAAATTTTGGGGTCATTCAACTATGATCAGTGTTGTTAGTAGTTAGTTCTGACATATTTAGCATAACAAATAATGCAATAATTATTATGGTACTGGTACAATATTTTAAATAGAAGAAATTGAGTTTTTAAATATATGTAACTTTTGATCCTAACCATTGGAATTGAGGTGTCTATCTTCTAAGAAATGGAAACAACATGGATAAAGATGGTAAAGGGAAAATAAATTTAAGGGAAACAAAAACACTAAAATGCATGAGTCCTTAATAGAAATATGATCTGATTTATCACAATTGTTTCAACAGGATACTTGATGATTCAAGGACAATTGTTTGGCTATATATGGTCCTAAAATGTAGTAGGGCTAAAAATTTTATGACCTACAAGTCATTAGAACTTCTAAGATCACTTGCTTATGAAAACGTTCAAGAAAAGAAGCTAACAATAAGGAAGGAAATGTTGGATCTCAAGCTTTCTTTAAGAAGAAGACAACACCACCATTATGTGTTGATCATTATTTAATTTCTAGGGTAAGGAACCCTTGTTTTAACATAAAAACCCAGAATTATATTTGGATAATTTCAATTAGACAAATATCCACCAAGATGTAAATTGAATATCTCATGTGCTCCATTTCTCTTTTCCTTTCAAGTAAAGGTTTTACACGTTTAACTTTGCTTACCATAATGGAAGGCAAGTTATGATATTTCCATTTGATATTTAAAATTCTTGGTAATGTTCACTTCAAATTTTTTTCCTAAATGAAGAATGAATTTTATAAATTTAGCATATGAATTATTTTATGGCTTTGAATGATGAAAAAATTTTAAATGTCGAAAATTTTCATTATTTTATTATTTTATTTGTTAAATGCAGCTTTCAGTTATGTGGGTTTCCTAAAAGTATGTAATTTTGATGAACATCAAAAGGGACATTGATTACTAATGAAAGGAAAACCTTTTTATGTGATGACCATTTCAATAAAAAGTTAGGTTTCGAATGGACATTTGGTTTCCAATGAAATGATAGTTTGATATTAAGATTTCATTTTTACAATTATGAGTACTTGTGATAATTGAGTAAAGTAAATTGATATTGTGATTTGAATTGCAATTTGAAATTCATCATTAAAATTTTTCTTGAATATTAATGCTGAAAATTTTTCAATTTAGCACTACTTTAAGCAAATCATGAGCACACACATGTACTATCATTTTTAAAATTTTTAATTTGAGTGATGATTTCGACTTGCATTACTAAAAAAACCTATAATACATAAAAATTTTATTGTCTTATTTATATTAATATCAAGCATGAACTTGAAGATATGATTTGAGATTTTGTTTTGAATGTTGTGTTTATAAACCTTATGATTATGCTAATTAAGTAAAAACTAAGAATTACCAATCAAAGGATTGAACGAGAAAGCTTGAAGGTTATTGGTGTAATATAGAAATAGCCTAAATTTTTGACCTTCTTGGGTTCGATGAAAAATAGATTATGAATTAAAAATAAAAAGGATAACTAGTACAATTCATCAACTCAAACTAAGTCTAAAGATGTATTATAGTTGCCCATGGGAATCTAAGGATGGGTATTAGACTGTCAGGGATTTAAATTTAAATGCATTAGGTTGGAGAACTCAATGTTGTTTATTGAATTTGACTGTTTGCCATTTGGAATTTTAAAAACAAGGGTTTGAAATTTGAAACTTGGTCAAGGTTAATCTTTTAAGAAATTCTAGTAAGGGTTAAAAGTAAGTATTGACTTTAAACATCCTTGGATGAGGTCAAGGATTACAAAATAACTAAGAATAAATTAAGATAAAATAACTCCTAAGTACTACAACATTTGCAGAAGGTAATAAAGAAGACGAAAATTGGGATAGGACTATGGATATCAAGTAGTTGGTGAGACCTTGAGGACACTTAGTATAAGGTTATAAACTAATAAGGCTCTCGATTAGATCATACAACTAGGCTAGTTGAAATAGAGAACTTAAGATTGGCCTTTGAAGAAGTGTTAAGTGAGTCTAAATGGGTTAATGGCTGTATTGGATTCTGAGTAAACCCTAATATTGTTTGCATTGTTTGGTAAGACCATGGGTATCCCAAAATTGTGCTCTTATGCCACGGATTAGTGTCCTAAAGATTAGGCCTTTTTGATGGGTACAATTGCATATATTTTTATGTCAGGCATGAGAGTCATTAGTTGAATTCATTTAATTCAAAGAATGAAAATAAAGACGTTCACTTTACTAATACAAAAAAGAGCTTTTAGCTTGAGTGCTCAATTTATTTTCTATACAATATTAAAAATTTTAGCAAGAGTTCACAAGTATGGTAGTTAGGATTTGTTGGAAACCTTAGGTAAGCCTTGGTAGGTACTAGGGCATTATGAAAACTTTAGATGAACTTAATAAATGATTAAGGTTTAAGAGAATGCTTTAAGATTATCTTAAATAATAGGTTAGAGATATAGGACATATCTAATGAACTTTTTCATGCAGGACTATGACACAATATGGAATGACATTACTTGATTAGAAATTCTATATTTTTGTGGTAGAGCTTATCATGTAGTAAAACCTAGATGATAGCCTACGAACAAAAGTTAGGGTTGTTAGATATAACATATAATACGACACATACCAATTTGTTTTGTTTGTTTGAGCACCATATGCTTTTTGAAGATCAATAGTCGATCGTGGACTTGGTTGTCATATAGTAAGAAGTGCCATGAATTCATATGATTCCTAGACTTAACTACAACTAGTCATGTGAATGGTAGAGCCTTGATGGTGGGCATCTAGATCATGTGCTAAGAATCTTGGTGTGGCTAAGTCCATTGATCTATAAGACATCATAAGAGACCATAATGCAAGTCACATAGTAAAGGTTTCTGTCGCTATTGAGGAAACTAAGAGACCCTGAAGACAACCCCAATTTATTGGACTTTCTATAATAAAGTGAGGAAATTTAAGATAGTATTGGAGCCTTGAACTTTGACTAAGGATATCATGTCTATGGACGAAATTCCAAGCAATTGGTAGGGTACTAAGTACAATTCTTCTTTTGATCAGCATAGTAAGTTTAGATATCTTTTATGATATCACTAGCTATACTAATAATTTTGATTATCTATATATGCTATTAAATTATTACATTATTATTTTTATAAGAAAGCTTGAGGATTCCCTCCTTAGCATGGCTTATTCTTCTCCTTTATATCATCCATTTGTGCAAGTGTATAGTTGTTGACATAGAGCTAAAAAGGGGGTATTAAGGTCAATACTTTAAAAGGTTATTCATTAGTTGGTATTCTATTATCATACAGTTTTTTATTCATGGACAACATTATCAATAATATTTATTTGGCTTTGGATTGTATGGGCCTATTGCAATGGATTTTGAAATCTTTATTTTTAAATTTCATATGATAGACTCAGACTTTTGGATTACTTATGGACGATGAAATAATTTATTTTGATACCAAGGATTTCTATAGATATTCTTTATCACAATTTACCAAGCTTTCTTTCGTGCCATGGAAAAGCTATTACACATTGGTATTTTATTAAACATGGAGTGAACAAACTCTTGAGTTAACTCGATGTGAATAGTTAGTATGGAGACAAGGTTTATCTTTGTTTGCACACCACATGAACGATGATCAGATTGGGAAATTTCTACTCCAAATTTGAATGACATGACGAAGGAGTGAAAAGTTGTTAGCAAAATACATTGATAGGTGCTTTGTTCGAGTTTTTCATAGAGATGAAGAAAAATGTTTTTAAAATGGTTTTGTCTAAAGTTCATTATGTTAACAAAAATTTCATAATTTTCTATCATGATTTGGCACCCTTAATGGTTAACACAACACTCACTATTACTTATTACAAAAATTAACCAACTAAAAATTTTTATTTAAAAATGAGAATGAAAATGATCGTATAGCATAACATCGAAGCTTTTTAGTTGTGAAAATATTTCCTTATGGAGTTTTTAATAATATCATTTAAAAGGGCAAAGTAAGTCTTAGAAATGTCATAATCAATCCACAAGATATCTAGTTGATCATAAATAATTTGATACTCTCTTAAGAGCATGTGACACATGACTCAAGTTTGACAGTTAAACATCATCACATCTAATAGTTTATAATGTAGGCTCTACTAATTACATGGACTATCCCATAGGGCCATAAGAGTTATTGTAATCCACATCTCACCATAAAAGTTGTCTTGTAGTTTTGAAATCTCTAGTGATACCTTATTATGGCATACAACCAACATTAAATCCTCCAGTAATGATTTAATTGTCACAATAAAAGTTTTTCCTATCACGTGGATCACCCAATAATCATGGAATCTTATTGAGACACCATAAGCTCATTCGAACCCATGATTTCACATCAAATCTTATCAAAAAGGCATGCAACCAATCTAATGGGAGTCCATCCATTTGTTATTTATATTTCTTGCCTGACCCTAGGTTATGTGGCAATCATTAGGGCTCTTGACCATCATAGCTTTTGTCATCGTAAGTAGACATTCTAACTTGGCATCATGATCATTTTACTTGCATTTAACTCAGATTAACTAACCCTTAATATATCATCTATGTTTTCTACAAATCCCAAATCAATAGTAAACTATCTAGTTCTCTTATAAATCTACGCAACAAACAAGTTAACCTAGGGCATTTACTTAGGTGTAATCTACTTCTTTTGGTATCTTCCCCTTTAAAATTTAATTTTTCTTTGTCAGATTCTTGCCCATAATTCCTAAATCCATTGCTTGTACTGGCTAAGTTGTAATTCTTTCTCTTTAACCATGATTCACATGAATTTCACTACAAACACTCACTTTCCTCATAAACAAACTTGAGTCACTTCACTTTCCCAATGGAGTCTCATAAGATGCCTGCACCTCAAAAAAAATTTTCTTGGTTCTCAATCCAAGCCTTAACACCCTAATTCATAGCTACTCATGATCTCACTAATTAAAAAAACTAGATTAAGATTTATCAAAAATTAGAGTCATCATTGATCCCTTGAACAAGCATCACACTACTCTTAAGGCTAAAATAGGCATCTTGATCACCCTTACTTAGGTCTAACTAATAGCATCATCAAATGATGGATTCGTTTAGAGTGTGCTTCCCTCTAAATAAATTATGATCTTAATGCAACATTAATTCTTATCTCCAGCTCATCTTAACATAAGTCCATAATGCTTAAAAATTTTATCAACAAAATTCCTATGTTATTCTAAACATTATAGAAGGTTCTTTGTTGCCCCAATTTACTTCATCCATACCATAGGTTCATGGATTCTCAAACTTAACTTAGTTTTATTATCAAATTTAAAGAATTAAAAATTTTAATCCTTGAGATTAAATATTCAAATCTAGGACATCAAAATATAAAATTTAATGCATTCAAATTTTAAATCCTATATAATATTACTTCTAATTCCTATGTTCTCTTCATTAATCATATAATTTCACCAGTGTAATCCAACAAACTAAGCATATTAGAGAGGATAAGTTCCTCCATAGTTTCCTTTTATTGCTCAACAAAACCAAAAACCTTTTTTACACATAATGAAGACCTAATCTTTCCCTAGCTTACTTTAGTGGTCAATTAAAGCACCATAATCGTCCCACATGAAAGTCCATAAGCTTACTTGTCTCGAAAGCCATTTAAGGTCATTTTCTTGGCATTTTTTGGCATTCCATGTCCATGTCTGAGCCTTTCAATCAGCCTTAAGGAGAAACCTAAGTTGTTCAAGCCATTTTTTTTTAAAAAAAGTCATCCAAAACCTAATTCATTCTCAAATTATAATAATAACATATGATATAACTTTACGACAACTTTCCTAGGCTTCATACGAGGTTTTGCTAAGAATTCTTACTACATCTTCTTCACTAATAAGATTTATTCATAGTTAAATTACTCACCATAATGTGTAGTAAATCTGAATACTTCAAAGATATGTTAGTTACATATTCATAGTAGCAGTTATAGGGAAATATATTTCAACCAAAAATGTTATATTAAATATGAAAATCTACATAAAAACACATTATGTCATCATCAGATTCATGTTGAGCCGAAGACTATAACATGTAATGCTTTTTAATAGAGAAGAAATAAAGGTCATTGGACTCTTGTAGATGAGCTTTATTAAATTCAATATTCATTTCTATATTTCTAAATATTTTATTTCAAGGGTTTTCTATATCATTTAAATGATATTTTCATTCATATCTAATTTTATGATTAAGGATGTTACTGTCGATATCTTTAGTATCTTGGGATGCAACTTTTGAATACACCTCATCTCATTTATTTAAATTTATTTTTATTATTTTACATTACTATGTTACAGATCTCCTTTTTGTGTCCTTTATAATTCTTTGACAGGTTATGTTACATTACTTTAGCTTATTTTAATATATCAATATAACATTTTAAAATAAAACATTATTCAACCTACCTTTACTTTTTTTTGTAATTCATAGTAAGAACAACCGATGTCCAATCAAGACAAAACAAATGTTGTTGGAACCATCTCATCGACATCTACCTAATAATAAATTTCTTTTGCAATTTGTAGAATATAGTTTTTTAATTGCATTAGTTTCATTTCTTTAGTTTTACCACATTGATTTTGTTATATTATAATTTAATACAAAATTTTCTCTTATGTGACCTTTACATTGATTTTAATTTGCTATAATAGATTACTTTAATTTGCCAAGTTTAAACTTTAATATATATTTGTTAATGTTAAAATATTCAAATATAATTTTTTATGCTTATTTTATTTGAAAATATATTGTAATTCAAAATAAGTTCTAATTGTAATGAAACCAATGTCATTAGACTAGTCTCATTGAGCAACATCTACCTAAATATTCAATTTAATATTTTAAAATATTTGTTAAGTGTTTTTTTATGAGCACTTTTTATTTATATTTAATTCGATTATCATCGATGTTACATTAAATATCTTTAATAACTTGGAAAGTAACTTTCCTATATAATTTATCTTATTTCTTTTAAGATTTTTCTTTGATTGGGATATATTAGTATGAAATTCTAATACTCTTGTTTAACATCTATCTACATCATTTTGATTTGATTATATTACGTTATCTCAATTTACTCCTTTTCTACTTTAGTATTTATTTATTTAATTTCAAAATAATATTTTTTTACTTATTTATTTTGATAATTTATAGTATTTCTAATTGTGGTATGATTGAGACAAACTAATTATCATTACACTATTCTTGATGACCTTTAGCTAATTAATTATTCATTCATAATTTTTAAATTTTTTGCCTATGTTTCAACATGAATAATGAGTTAGTTTTGTTCAGCCATGATTAGATATTTAAGGATGTTCATACATGATATGTAACTCACATTGATTTGATCACAATATATTGTTTTAATTTGCCTTAGTTTAGTTTTATTATATATTAACTTAATATTAAAATAATAATTTATTAATATTTATGCTTATTTTACTTGTTATTTCACATGAATTATAATCAAGGCCTAATCACAAGTATATATTAAAGCTTAAATGAGATAAATTAAAGCAATGTAATTAATCAAGTGAAAATGATATGACTATCACATGATAAAAAAGTTATAGTTTAATAGTAAATTATTTAAATTAAAAGAAAAATTTTAAGAAATGAGAAAAATAGCTCAACAAAGTTTCGTTCCATAATTTTGATGAGGTAGAGTGTAACATCATCGATCATCAAATTAGGAATGAATCAAATTAACTTAAAAGCCATGCAAAAGCCATACAAAAAAAATATTTTAAAATATAAAAATCAATATTTAATTACATGAAACTCATTATGATGATTCGAACAACAATGTTGTACCTTGATAGGTTATTTTTTTGAATTACTACAAATAACAAAATTAAATAAGCATAAATAACAGTAAATTATTATTTTAATATCAAAAAAATATATGTTAATAATAGAAAAGATAAATTAAAGTAATGTAATATAACTAAATAAAAATTATTTAAAGGTCACTTGAGTTGAGAGTCAAAGCTACTTAATAATATAACCAAATCAAAGTATAACTATTGAATAAAATAATTAAATTACATTGGAAAGTATCATTCTATGATACTAAAGTGATTAAGTTTGACATCTTTAATCATTGAGTTAGCCATGAATCAAAATATCTTAAAAAATATGCAAAAATAAATAAAAATAAAATATTAAATAAATGATAAAAAATATATTTATTGAGAAAATTTCATGATGACAAGTTAAAGGATGCTTATTTCATCTCCATTAGACTAGGACTAGATTTTCTAAATTAAATAAATATGAATGATAATAAATTATATTTTAAATATTAAGTAAATATATATTAAATCATAAAAGTCATAAATTTTAAAAATTTAATATAATAAATAAAAGTGATATATTGATAACACCATTGCATATTTAGAAATACATAGTATTATATCAAAATCAAAGTGAAATAATTATAGCAATAATATAAATTGTAAAAAAGGTTCATTCTAAGATGATAAGGGCATTCAGTATAACTCCTTAGGTTAACAAATGATGTATAGATAGAAATGTCTTCCAAAGAACACAAAATCTTTCGAAATAAAATATTTAAAAAAAATTCTAAATTTATAGATGTTGCAAAGATGAGTTAACAATGTCTTTTCAAATGGACCTTGTTTGGAATTACTACAAGTTTTTTATTAAATAATTATTAAAAAATAACTAATTATTTTAAAATCAATTAAACATTAATTGAATCTAAAATGTCTTGCAAAGAATATCATAACTAAATGAAAGTAATGTAAAGGTTACACAAGAGTTTAATTAGTGTTTTATGGAAATAAAAAAACTCAGAATCAAAACTTATAACAAATTAAAGAAATTGTTTAGGAAAGCTGCATTCCATGATATTAACAAGATTAAGTATAATATCTTCAATAGTTAAATTAGGTATGAATCACAATGTCTCACAAAAAATTTTAAAAGACATAGATATTAAAATATTTTAAAAAATTAAAAAATAACTTTTTAGTTAGAAAAATTTGAAAAAGAGGACTACCATGATACTTGTTTCATCTTGAGTGAACAATGATTAGAATTATTTTGAAAATGAAATTTTAATAAGAAAAAATATTAATAAAGTATTATTTTATATTTAGTAAATAAATAATAAAGTAGTAAAAAGATAAATTAAAGCAAAGTAATATAGCAAAATAAGAAGGATATAAAGTCACATGAGAAGAATTAGAGTTGCATCGTAATATAACCAAATCAAAATGAAAATTTGAAATGAGATAAATAGTAAGAGAATGTTGCCATCCAACATAATAAGAAGTTTAAGTACAATAAAAGTTATCATCAAATTAGGTACATATAAAAATTTCTTATAATGTGTGACAAGATCTTATCAAATAAAATTTTTAATTCTTGAAATGAACAAAAAATTAGATGGAGCTCATTTATAATTGTCGCAATGTTTGTTTCATCTTAATTGAATATCGTTTTACTTTAGTATGAATAATCAAATTAGATAGGAAAATAAAAAATAAATTTATTTTTATTATAAAGAATACATATTTTATAGACTAAATGAGATAACATTTCAAATTGTAATATTACCAAGCCAAAGGGAAACATGTAAAAAAAGTTGGAAAAGTTGTGTTGGAAACATGAATTTGAAGATACTAACTAGCTTGAGTGTAACGTCATCAATTGTTAAATAATCTATAAATCAAAATAAATTGTAAAAAAAGCCAAAATTAAAAAATAAAGCATTTAAAAATAAAGAAATAAAATTTAATTCAATGGAGCTTGATAAGTCAAGCCTAATGAATTGTTTTTCCTCATGAGATTTTCTCGTTTAGAATTACAAAAAAATTAAAAAATTAAATAAGCACTAAGAACAAAAAGATAATTTTTTAATGTTTAATATATATATATATATAATAAATATAAAATGTGATAAATTAAAACAGTATAATCTAACCAAAAGAAAGTAATGCAAATGTCACATTATAGGAGAATTGATGTTCCATAGTAATATGACAAAACTAAAGTGAAATCTTTAAAGAAAAGAAGTGAAATATATTATATATTTCCATTTCAAGGTATTAAGAACATTGTGTATAACCTTCTTATTGATTTAGATTAGTGTCAAACTAAAATAACTTCTAAAGCATGCCAAGGCAAAAAATGATGGAATATTTGAAAATATAGAATAGAAGATTTTAATTAATAGAGCTATTTATTAAAAGTCCAACAACATTTCTTACATCTCTCTAAGAATGTTTTTGAATTTCCAAAGTAAATAAGAAACGAACTACTAATTGATTATTTTAATATCAATAAAAAAATATTTTGAAGCCAAAATGAGATAAATTAAAGTAATGTAATGAAACTAAATAAAAGTGATGTAAATGTCACATGATGGAAGATTTAAAGTTACATAACAATATAACCAAATTGAAATAAAAAAGTAAAATAATAAAGTAAATACAATAAAAACTTGCATTTCACGATAGTCAGGAGATTTAGTGTAACATATTAATAATCAAATAATGTATGACTCATGATGTCTTATAAAGCTTGCCAAAGAAAAGAAAATAAAATATTTAAGAATATAGAGATTAATATATTTAATTATATATAGTTTACCAGGATGGGTCCAATAATATTTTTTTGTCTTGATCAAATAAGGTTTGAATTTAGTGTGAATTACCAATCTACATAAACAAATCCAAATGATATAAATATCATGCAAAAAGTGAATTAGAATTTTATAGTAGCATAGCAAAATCAAATTAATAAATTTGAAAAATAAGGATAAATGTTTTGGGATAGTTGCATTATAAGCTAAAAGGGAGATATAGTGTAAAAGCTTTGATTATCAAAATATGAATCCAAATGACTCATAACAAGTGCCAAATTCTAAAATAAAATATTTAGAATTATAGAAACAAATTTTTTAATTTGATAGAGCTAATTGAGATGAGTCTAAAGATTATAATTTATCACTGATCCAAAATGACCTTAAAAAAATATTTAAAAATATAAAGATAAATATCTAAATTGATAGAGCTTTTGTAGATGAGTTCAATTATGTTTGTTTCATCCTTATTAGACTTGGTTTGAAGTTAAAACGAATTGCAAGTTTAAATAATTATAAATAATAATTAATTACTATTTTAATACTCAATATTTATATAATAAATATAAAATGAGATAAACTAATATAAAATAATATAATAAAATCTAAATGATGTGGAGGACACATAAGAGGAGATTTGGAGCTATTTGGCAACATAATCAAATTAAAGCAAAATGTTTAAAGAATGATATATGTTATATAGGAAAGTTACATTATAACATTCCAATATGATCAAGTGCATCAACTTCACTCATTAAATTAGTTATGGTTAAAAATATCTTATAAAGTATGCATAGACCTCAAAAAATAAAATATTTGAAAATATGAAAGTGAACATTTAGGTGGAGCTTGTCGAGATGATTCCAACGAAGTTTGTTTTGTCTCAATCAGACCTCGCTTATAATAATTGCGAAGTACAAAATTAAATAATCATAACCAAAAATAAATTATTATTCTAATCTTAAATAAATATATATTAAAATAAAACTGAGATAAATTGAATTAATGTAATTTGGTAAAAAAAGCGATATAAAAATGATATATTAAAATTTAAAAATTAAAAGAAATGAGATAAATTTTATGAGAAAGTTGCATTCTAAGATAATAAGAAGAACATGTGTAACATTATCAATAATCATATTAAGTACAAATCAAATTGTCGCATTAAGCATGCCAAAATCCTAAAAACAAAATGTTTGAAGAAAATGTATAAAGGCAAAGATTTAATAGGGTAGAGTAAGTTGAGAGTAGTCCAATGAAATAAGTTTTAATTTGGTCACCTTCCATTATAGGTTACAATGTATCACCAAAGTAAATAATACTTAGTTTCTGATATTTTTGGCATATTTTAGAAGGGATTATTTTTGTACTTGCTTTGGCGATCCAGGATGTTATAGTAAATCCCCTATGTATCTTAAAATGCAACTTTATTTTGTGAATTATCTCATTTTCTTTACATGTTTTGCTCTACTTTAGAGCTACATAGTAACATAACAAAATGAAATTTAAAAATTTGGAAAAACTAGATAAATTTTTTTCAAGGTTGCATTAAAATTTAAATGGAGATTGACAGTAAATTCCTTAGTATTTAATTGAATTTCAAATATTAATATATTAAAAAATTTTAGAAAAAATAATTTACAATTTAAAAATAAATAAATATTTAATTTTATGGATATTGTGAAGATTAGTCCAATAATATTTTTTTCTCTACCAGATGTCATTTGGAATACTACAAATTCCAAGAGTAAGGAAAAACACTAATAAATGATTTTTTTAAAATTTAACAAAATTATATAACGAAGCTACAATGAGATAAGTTGAAGTAGTATAATATAATAAAATTAAAAATAAAGTAAAAGACACATGAGAAAAGATTTAGAGTGACATGGTAGCATAAATATATAAAATTGAACAGCTTGGAAAAATTAATAAATTATATAGAAAATTCAATTATAGGATACCAAAGCAACTGGGTGTAATATCCTTCATCATGAAATCATGTTTCAATTGAAATCCCTTATAAAGCGTGTCTGTTAAAAATAAAATATAATTTTTAATTCTGTTGAGCTAGTCATGATGGGACCAACAAACACTATTTCATTTTGGTCAAACCTATTTTGTAATTATCATGAATTATCAAAAGGAATGAGGACAAATAATAATAAAGTTTTAAATTTAAACAAATATAAATTATAAAAAAAATGAGATCAATTGAAATAATATAATATAACTAAAACAAAGAGATTTAAAGGTCACATGAGAAGAGCTCAATAATTAAAAAAAACATTATACCAAAATTTGTATGAAGAATTTGAACCAATGTACTTTAATAAAAATTTATTAGAGGTGACTTAGAGTTAAATGGTAATATAACTAAATCAAAGTGAAATGTTTAAATAAATTTGATAAAATATCAGGGAAACATTTATTACAAGTTATTGAGATCTTTTGTAAGGTTATCATTAATCAAATCAAGTATGAATTCAAATCTAATTTAAAGTACACATAAATTTTAGAAAATAAAATATTAAATTAAATTGAACTCATCACGATGAGACCAATGACAATTCTTTCATTTTTATATATAACCTTGTTAGAGCCATTAATAATTATCAATGTAAAAATCAAAAATAAAAGAACATTATTTTCTAATATTAATTAAATATATGTTAAATTAAAAATTGTGAAAAATTGAAGAATTGTAATATTAAAAAATAAAAGCATTGTATTGCTCCCACATGAGGAGATTTATAATTACTCTGTAATATAACCAAATAAATTTGAACAAATGTCAAAAATTATAAAAGAAAGTTGTATTTTAAGAATTAAAAAATATATAAACCATTATTACAATTATAATGAATTGCCAAGTTAAATAAACCTAAAAAAAAATTATTTTTCATATGTTTAATAATTATATATTAAAGTTGAAATGTGTTAAAGAAAATTGATATAGTATTACTAAATCATTGTGAAATAAAACTTCACATTATAAAAGATTTAGAGTTATTATGTAATATATCCAAATCAAAATGAAAATTCTTAAAATATGTTATAAATGTTTTGGGAAGATAGCATTCAAAGATACTAAGAAAATTCAGTGGAAAAACCATAATTATCAAATAGAATACAATTAAAATATCTTGTTAAGCATGTCACAATCATTAAAATACTATTTAAAGAAACAAAAGATGAATAGTTAATTACAAAGAGGTTGTTAAAATGAGTTTAATGATATTTTTTATACTAAAACTAGCCTTCAATTAGAATTTTTAGGAGTCGCCATAATAAATCAAAATACACAACAATAAATTATGATTATTTATTAGCTAAATATATATTGAAATTGTATAGGTAAATTTTAACTACAAATATTACGAAAATTGAGTGTAACATTATCTTTCACCAAATTTGTTTCTAATTGAAATATGTTGTAACGAATGCGAAAGCCATGAGAATAAAAACTTTAAAGCATAAAAATAAATATTTAGTTCGATAGTACTTGTCAAGACCAACCGAACCCAGTTTTATTTGTTTATATCAAACCATTGTCTAGAATTATTATGAATTACTAAGAAGAATTAAGAAAAAAAATAATAAAATATTTTTTCATTATAATGTAAAAATATTTTAAAGGTAAAATCAGATAACTTAATTTAGTATAACTAAAGAAAGGTAATATAAATGCCACTAAAGAGGAGATTTTTAATTTTTGGGTAATTTAGCCAAATAAAACTAAAACATTTTGAGGAAATGAGCCAATTGTTATGCCGTTGATGCATTGCAAATTATTGAGGAGATCGACTATGTTATCGTCCATAATAAAATCATGTTTGAATCAAATTTTCTCTTAAAGCATGTCGAAACCTTAGAAAAAATATTCAAAAATATTAAAAAAATCATATTTATTTAGATATATATCATCTAGGCAAGTCCAATGACGCTTATTTTGCACTAGTCAAACATCTTGTAAATCATTATAAATTTCTAAGGTAAAAAATAATGACAATAATAAATAATTTTAATATTAAGTAAATATGTGATAAAGTTTAAATTAGATATATGGAGTAAAGTAATACAACCAAATTAAATGAAAGTGAAGGCCTTTGGAGATGAGGATTAGAGTTAGTAACATAACAAAATAAACAAAAATTTAAAAAATGAGGCAAACTGCACCTAAAAGTTATATTCCAAGGTACTAGAGTGGTTGAGTATAACATCCTTGATTAACTGTATCACAAATAAAAGTTTCTCTTAAAAATGTCAAAACATAGATAATAAAATAATTAAAAATATTATTTTTTAATACGATGGAGTTCGTCAAGACAATTTCTAAAGGTTTTCTTCGATCATGTTTAGGTCTCATTTAAAATTACTATAAATTAACAAAATAAATAATCTTGATAATAATTAAATTTTATTTTTTTTAAGTAAATAAATATAAAAATTAGAGACGTATAAATAGAACAAAAGTAATATATTGAAATAAGTGACATGTAAGTGTCACATGAGAGGAGATTTTGAGTTACATAGTATTGATATAACTTGTCTATCAATTCTCATTTGAAATTTCTACAAGTTACTACAAAAAGATGTCATAGATAAATATAAAATATTATTTCAATATCAACAAATCAATGTAATATCACCAAATAAAAATGACTTGAAGCTCACATGAGTGGGAATCTAGAGTTGCAAAATAATATAACTAAATAAAAGTAAAAAATTTAAAAAACTAAGATGCATTGCATAGAAAAATTATATTCCAACGCACGACAGGATCGATTGTAATATCATCAACCATAAATTCATGTGAAAATCAAAACTTCTCTTAAAATGTGCTCAAATCATTGAAAATGAAATTTTGGAAATATAAAATGAATATTTAATTGGATTGAGTTCACCTACAAGATTCCAATGACGTTTATTTCCTATTAATTGATAATCAAACACAAACAAAAAATTAATTTTTTATTATTTAATTATCGTAAATTAAAATTGAAATATGATAGTTGAGTAAAGTAAATTAACTAAATAAAAAAGCAATGGTCACATTTGACTAGAGTTAGAGATTCATATTGAAATAATAAAATAAAATTGAGAAATTAGATTATTTGTTTGGGAAAGTTTTGCTGTAAGATACAAAGGAGATGGAATATTACATTATTGTTTGCCAAATTTAGTACTATTCAAAATGCCACGTTAAGTTGCAAAAAGAATAAAAAATAAACTATTTAAAGTAATTTAAATGAATATTTATTTGGATAGAGCTCGTTTTTGTAAAGTAATAATAGTTGTTTTTCCAAGATCAAACATCGATTGCACTTACTGTGAATTATCAAGTAGATAAGCACAAATTAAAATAAATTATCTTTTCAATATTAATTTAATATTTTTGAAAGCCAAAATAAGGAATGTTATAGTAATATAACATAAACAAATTGAAGGTGAAGTAATATCAAGATCAGAGGAGAATTAAACTTTTATAAAAATATAACAAATCAAATTGGAAAATTTGATAAAATGAGGCAAATTTTAATAGAATATTTCATTCCAATATATTAAAGTGATATCGTGGAACATCTCAATCATTAAATTATGTTCAAATGACACGTCTCATAAAGTGTACAAAATGGTATTCAAATAGATTATTTAAAATTATAAAAATAAATATTTAATTGATTAGAACTTGTCAAGAGGAGTCAAATGAGGTCTAATTGTTTTTTGTCACTCCTCTTTGTTAATTGCCATGCATTACAAAAGTAAAATGGCATAAATGTTTATCAAATTTTATTTCAATATCGATTAAATTAGTATTATGCTAAAATAAGATAAGCATAACCAATGTAATTGAGAAAAATGAAGGTGTTGTAAATTTTTTTAGAGAGTTGATTCATAACCCATAGTGATATGACTAAATTAAAATAAAAACTTCGAATAAATGAGAAATGGTGTGCTGAAGTTTCACTCTAAGATTCTAACGAGATCGAGCATGATATCATCGATAATTAAATTTGTATGAATTAAAATATCTCATAATGTATGCCAAAATTATAGAAAAATATTTAAAAATCTTATAAGGAATATTTAATTTGATATGGCTCAGTTAGACGAGCCAAATGATAATTGTCTCATGTCAATTCGATTGCATTTTGAAATACTATGAGTTACCAAAGTAAAAAAATATAAATAATAATAAATCTTAATTTTAATACTAAATAAATATATTAAAAATGAAAATAAGATTAATTGATGCCATTTAATGTTACAAAGAAAGGAAATTTAAATATTAAATTACAGGAGATTTGGAGATATAGAGTAACAATGCATAATGAAAGAAAAATATTTAAAAGAATAACATAAATTGTGTGAGAAACCTTTGTTCCATGATACTTAAGATGTCAACTACAACATACTTAATTGTTCAATCTTATACAAATAATAATTTCTATTAAACTATTCGAATTCTCCACCAAATATATATTTAACAAAAATCAAAATGAATACTCACTTTTAAAGTTTTATAGTAAAGTGTCAAAATCAACATAGAAAAATTAAACTGTACAAGAAATTGGCATTCCAAGATACTAAGAAGATCAAGTATGACATCCTTAATAATCAAGTTAAATGTGATTGAAAATATATCATAACTTTGTTAAAACCAAATCAAGGATAAAACTTTGATGAAATGAGAACACTTTGTATGGGAAGGTTGTATTCCTAGAAGCTGAGGTTGTGTGTGATAGATTTTGTCATCAAATAATGTACAAATTAAATTTTCTATTAAAATTTTGGAAAATGTTTCAAAATAAAAGATTAAAAAAATAAAAAATGGAAACATAGTAAGAGATAACTCATTTAGAAGAGTCTGACAACAATTATTACTTCTCTATCAGAGGTCATTTGGAATTATTATGAATTAACAAATAAAATAATCATTAATAATATTAATTAAAATAATATTAAAGCTAAAACTAGATAATTTGGAGAAATTATATTGGTCATGCTAGAGTATATTTAGAGTTACAAAGTAATAATACAAAATCAAAGAAAAAACTATTAAAAATTTAGATAAATTTAATGACAGTTGAATTCTAAGATACGACAAAGATTTTATGTAATATTCATTAGTGTCAAATCATATATTAATTAAGATATCTCAAAATCCAATCTGAAACCTAGAAAAAAATAATTTAAAAACAAAAAATTAAATATTTCAAAGGAAAGTGCTAGTTAAATGAGTTAATTATTTTTTGCTCATCTCGATTAGGCCTTATTTGCAATTAATGTGATTTAACAATGTAAATAAATATAAAAGAAATCATTATATTAATTAAATATAATTTTAAGCCAAAATCAAAGTGTTGTAGAAGTCGTATAAGTCGATATCCGTAGATTGTTGTAATACAACCAAATCAAAGAGAAAATTTTGAAATAATATAAATTGTAATGAAAGGTTACAATGCCAATACTAGACACTAATAGAATATTTTAAAATACAAAAATAATAGTTTAATTGGTTTGAGCATATAAAGATGAGTCCAATGATGTTCTTTTATTATAGTTAGACATAATTAAGCAATGTTAAAAATTATCATTTTAAATAACCATAAATAATAAAGCATTGTTTGTAAATTTTAAGTAATATTTATTAAAATTAAAATTTAACATTACCAAATAAAAGAAAAGTAAGGGTCACACAAGGGCTAAATTAGACTTTCATAGTATTATAACGAAGTCAAAACAAGACATTTGAAAAAATGAGAAACATTTTATGGTAACATTCAAATATAGAAAGTAGATTAGGTAGAACTTTCTTTATGGTGAAGTTAGGAATAATTCAAAATATATCATAAAACTTGCCAAAACCCATGAAAATAGGTAATTTTAAATTATGAAAATTGTTATATTATTAGAAATTACTCGTTGTAATGAATAGAACAACATTTGTTCTATTTACCTTAAACTTGCTTGGAATTACAATATATTGCCAAAGAAAATGGGCACAAAAATTATCATTTTAACATTAAATAAATAAATATAAAAATTGAAATGGGATAAGTTGAAGTAATATAATATTAACAAATCTAGGAGTAATAATTCTTATATTAGTTAATATATTTAAACTAACTTAGTAATATAGCCAAATGAAAGTGAAAAATTTGAAATGACACTAATTATAAAAGAAAGTTTTTTTCAAAAATGATAAGGAGATCAAGTTTGACGTTATTGAAAATCAATCATATTGGAGTAAAAATTCCTAATATTTAACTATATCAAAAGAAATAGAACAATTAAAAATATTAAAATGAACATTTATTTAGGTAAAGCCCTTCAAGATGAGTCCAATGATTTTTTTATCTCATTCAAACACCATTTTAAGTAACTAGCAATTATTAGAACATATAAACATAAATGATAACAAATTATCATTTTAATACAAAGTAAAAGTATATTAAGTTTGAAATGACATAAATTTAAGCAATTTTATATAGCCAAAAAAATGGATGTAAAGGCTGTTTGAGAGGAGATATAATGTTATATAGAAAAATAACTAAATCTAAAGTGATAAATTTGGAATGAGATAAATATTATGATAATTTTGCTTTAAATTATACTAAGAACAATTAATGCAATAAACTTGCTCATTAAAGCCAAGTACCAATCAGAATATTATGTATAACAGCTTGATAGAAGTGTCATAAAATATTAGAAAATATAAAAATAAATGTTTAATTATATAGATTTCATCTAGACAAATGTTTTGAAGTTCTTCATATCTTGGTCAAACCTCACTTGCGATTAATAGAAATTACCAAGTATCATAAATATAATAAACAAAAAATTATTATTTTTATATTAAATAAATATAAATTAAAGTGGAAATCAAATACTTTATGGTAATGCAATATAACCAATTGAACGCATTGCAAAGGTTATCTCAAACTAGATTTAAAGTTACACAACAAAATTAAAAAATCAAAGCAAAATGTTCTAAGAAATGAGATAAATTGCAAAAATATTAGTATTTTGAGATACAAAGAAGATAAAAGATAACATTCTAAACCAACAAAACATGCATAATATGAAATGAATCATATAGCATGACAAAACTCTAAAAAATATTTAAAAATAGGAATATTTACTTCTACAAAGGTAACCAAGACATACCAAATCATGAAATTTGCATCTCTATCAAACACTGTTAGGAATTATTAAAAATTATAGAATTAAATAAGAATAAATAAGTATAAGTTCTTATTTTTCTATTAAGTAAAATTATTTATAAACACAAATGACATAAATTGAAGTAATATAATAATACTAATTCAAAGATATATATATATATATATAAGACACATGGGATGATATTTAGACATATGTAGTAATATAGCAAAATTTAAGAAAAAAATTGAGTAATTTTATAAATTTTATGTTAAGACTGCTTTCCAAGTTGCTAGCAAGATCGAGTGTAACATCCTCAACTGTCAAATTAAATAGGAATTAAAATAACAAGTAAAACTTGCAAAAACATTTAAAAATAAAAGATTTAAATAATAAAAATAATTATTTAATAAAATAAAGTTGGTCTATACTAGTCTAACGACATTACCTTTATCTCCATAAGAGTTGATTTATTATTATTGTGAATTACCCAAATACATAAGTGCATTTAATATTAAAACATTATTTTAATATTAAGTAAATACAATATTTAGCTTAGAATAAGATTGATAGTGGCACCATCAATTGTTAAAATGAATATGAAATGAACTATCTCGTAAAACATGTTAAAAGCCTAGAAATTTTTAAAAAAAAATATTTCTTCTAATAGAGATAGTTGAGGGGAGTCCAATGATTTTTTTTTATCTTAATCTATTCTTGTTTAAAATTATTACAAATTAAACAAATAAATAAGAAAAAAATAATATATTTTATAATTTAAATTTTAGTTAAATATATATTTCTACAAAAATTAGATATATTGAAGTCATATAATAAAATTAAATCAAAGAAATCTATAGGCAACATCATTGTACATTTAGAGTTTCATAGTGGTATAATGATATCAAAGAAATTTTTTTTATGAAATGAGATAATTGTATGGTAAAGTTGAATTTCTAGAAACCTATAAGCACAAATTAAAAGGTTTTATAAAGGATACTAAAATCCTAAAAAATAAAATGTTGAAAAATGTAAGAATGAATATTTATTTTTGTTGATCTCATTGATATCAACCCAACGACTATTGTGTCATTTCAATCTAATGTCATTAAGAATTGATGTAAATTACAAAATTAGATAAGAATTAATAATAATAAAGTATTTTTTATATGATATAAAAATTTATTAAAATTGAAATGAGAAAAATTATAGTAATATAATTTAACAAAAAATGGAACATGAAGATCACATAAGAGATAAATTATATGAAAAAATTATAATCCAAGGAACATAGGAGATTGAATGTAACATTTGTTTGGATCAACTTAAGGATAAATAAAAATTCCATACTAAATATGCCAAAATCTTAACAAATAAAACTTCTAAAAATATCAAAAATGAATATTAAATAATCTTATTGAGAAAAGTAAAATGATATTTGTTTCATCTAGGTCATTTCTTATTTGAAATTAAAGTAAATTACTCAAGTAAATAGACATAAATAATTATGAAAATTCATTTTCATCTCTATCAAATCTCATTTACAATGACTACAAATTGCCAAGCTAAAAAAGCATAAATAAAAATAAACTACTTTTTAAATATTATGTACTTATATAGTAAAGTTGAAACATTATAAATTGAAAAAATGTAATATGATAAAATCAAAGTGACATAAAGTTCTCATAAAGAGAGAATTAGAGTTTCACTACATTATAAGAAAAACATAGCAAACAATTAAAAGAAATATGAGAAATTACATAGAAAAGTTATATTACATTATATTAAGTAGATCGAGAGGAGCCGTCTTGATAATTAAAGTAGGTTTGAATAAATATATCTCACAAAGTATGTCAATTCCAAAAAAAATAAAAAACTTTGAAAATTAAAAAGTGCATTTTGAGATATATGCAATGTTGTTTATACCATCACCATTATACCTTATTTAGAATTATTGTGAATTAAAAAAATAAATATGCATAAATAATTATTATTATTTAATATTAAGTAAATTTATATGGAAATTGAAATAAGGTAAATTAAAACAATATAACACAACTAAATCAAAGCAATATAAAGAACACATGAAAGGAGTTTCAAAGTAACATGAAAAAAAAAAATCTAAGAAAAAAATTTGAAAAATATGTGATAAATTGTATGAGAAAGTTTCTCTCCATGGTAATAAGAAGATCAAGGGTAGCCTCCTTGATTATTAAACAATGTACGAAATAGAGGTTTCCCACAAGCATGTCAAACACCAAAAAAATAAAAAGTTTAAAAACGAAAAAAGGATAGCATAATAGGTAATGCTTATCAAGATGATTCCATTCATGTTTCTTTCATGTCGATGAACCTTTTATGAAATTACTACAAACTACCAAAATAAATAGGCATAAATAAAAATAAACTATTATTTTAATTGTAGGATAATTTATACTAAATATAATATGAGGTATATTGTATGAAAGAAAAATAACAAAATAAATGCAAAATAGTCACCACATTAGAGGACCTTTAGAGATTTCTAGTAATGTAATACATTATAAGTAGAATATATTGAGAAATGAGATAAATTATATAAGAAAGTTAATTTCCAAGGTATTAAAGAGATTAAGTGCAATACACAAAAAAATTAAATTTGGTATGAAATAATAAATGCCTTATAAATTTTGTAAAATTATATTAAAATAAACTATTTTCAGCATAAAAAATAAATATTTAATTGGATAAAGATTCTTAAGGTTAGTCTAACGATATCTATTTCATCTCCATCAAGCATTGTAAGAATTGCATTGAATTAATATGATAAATAAATAATAATAATAAATTATTCTTTTTATTATTAAGTACAAATTTATTAAATTTAAAATAAGATAAAGAGAATTAATGTAATAAAACTAAATAACATAGATGTAGTGACCGCATTAGAGGTTATTTTTATTTCATAATAATATGACCAAGTCAATGTGAATGATTAGTAAAAGAGATAAATTGTGCATGAAAGATGCATTATACGATACTAAGTACCTCAAGTGAAACATCTTTGACCAACAAAAAACTTGTAAATCAAAATGACTTGCATGATTATGCCAAGCTCTAAAAAATAAAATAATTGAAAATAAAAAAATAAATAATTAATTAGATATTGTTCATTGACAAGAGTCCATCAAAGTTTGTCACATCTCCATTAGAACTCGTTTTGAATTACAAGAATTACCAGTGTAAATAAGCATAAATAATAATTATTATTGTTTTAATTTTATTTAAATTTATATTGAAATTTAAACAATGTAAATTAAAATAGTGTCATATAACCAAATGAATTATATGTAAAGGTCATGTGGGAGGAAAATTATTTTTAGAGTAATTGTCTATGAAAGCTACCTCCTAAGATATGAAGATATTTTTTATAATATCTTCAATTATCAAAGTAGACATGAATTAAAATGTCTCTAAAGTGAGTCAAAAACGTCAAAAATAAAATAAATAAAAATATGAAAATGATATTAATTTGATAGACCTTGTCAACATGTGAAAAATGTCATTTGTTTTGACTAGGTCAAACTTATTTATAGTAACTACAAATGCAAAAGTTAATTAACAAAAAAAATAATAAATTTTTATTTTAGTATTAGAAAATATTTGTTAAAACTAAAATAACATAAATTGATATTATATAATATAACTAAATCAAAATGATGTTAAAGTCATACAAGAGAAGACTTTGAGTTTCATAGAAATATTAACAAATCAATGAATAAGATTGAAAGAAATAGGAGAAATTGTGCAAGATTTTGCAATCCAATATACTAAGTAGATCATATGTGATATTCATTATTTTTGTACTAGGTATGAATTGAAATATCTAGCAAAATTTTCCAAAGCCCTATAAAGAATAATATTTAAAAATAATAAAAGAAGTATTTAACATCACAAAGAATATCTATCTAATGACCTCAATTTTGTCAAAATTATATGTCAATTGTAAATATTGTAAATTTCATATGTAAAAAAACAAAAAAAACAAAAAAAACAAAACATTATAACTATAAATCAAGTAAGCATTTATTAAAAATTAAAATACAAAAAATTTAAACAATGTAACTTAGCCAAAAAAAATAATATAATGGTCATATGGGACGAGAATTAGTGTTTCATAGAAGTATAACCAAATTAAATTAAAATATTTGTTGAATAAGATAAATCATACATTATATCTTCATTTGAAGATGCTAATGATATTAAGTATAATATCCTTGATTATCAAATTAATCATGAATCAGAATGACTTGTAAAGTATGTCAAAATACAAGAGAATAAAATTTATTGTAATACAAAAATTAATATTTAATTAGATAGAGCTTATCAAGTGCTCCAATGATGATTATGTAGTCTTCATTTGACCAAATTTAGAATTAAAGAGAATTAACAAAGTAATCAAAATAATAACAATAATGAATTATTTCAAAGTTTGAAGTAAACTTATTTTAAAGCTCAAATGAGATAAATTGCTACAATGTAATATATAAAAGTAGAAGTGATGTAATGGTCAAATGAGGAGAGAATATAGATTTATAGTAATATAACAAAATTGAAGCTAAAGTTTTTAAAATAACATAAATTGTAAAGGAAAGTTACATTCCAAGATATTACAAAAATCATGTGTAACACCCTTGATCATCAAATTAGGTATGAATTGAAATTTCTCACAAAGTATACAAAAGCTTAGATAAAGAAATATTAAAATAAATTATAAAGAAGAATGTTTAATAAGATAAAGCTTGTTGACGTAAGTTGAATGATGTTTTTTTATCTTCATGAAAGTTTTTTTAAATTTACTATGAATGACGAAATTTAAGAAACTTAATTAATAAAAAATTATTACTATAGAATTAAGTAAATTTATACTAAAGTGAAATGATAAAAATTGAAGTAATGTAATATTATAAAATCAAGGTGATGTAATGGTCAAACCAGGGGAGAATTAAAATTTCCTATTTTTATGACAAAATTAATGCAGAAATGTTGAAGAAATGAGATAATTTCTATAGGAAAGTCGCATTACAAGATACTAAGGAGATGACGGGTCAATCATCACATAAGGCACAATTCAAAATGTCAAAAAAAGTCTGCATAGCCATAGAAAAAATATTTGAAAATATAAAAGTTAATATTTAATTTTTCAGGGGTTATTAGGTCTTGTTCAATGATGTTTTTATGTTTCCAACAATTCATTTTGATTTACAATAAATTTCGAAATAAAATAAATATTTATTATTATAATATTTATAAATTAGAAATACTGTTAAAATGAGAAAACTTTAACAAAATATAATATAACCAAATTGAAGGAATGCAATATCTCATAATAGAAGAATTATAATTACATCATAATTTTATCCAAATGAATGACAAAAATTTGAAGAAAAGAGAAACTATTTAGAAATTTCTTATTCCAATGTATTATGTTTATTTAATGTAAAATGTTCAGCAATCAAAATTTGTTATGGGTCAATTATTGTCATTTAAAAATAAGAAAATTAAATATATAAAATATTTGAATGAATATTTAATATGATAGATATCGTTTACATGAGCGTAACTATATTTTTTCATCCCCATCGATAATCATTTTGAATTAAAAAAAACAACTAAAGAAAATTTACATCAATATTAAAATATTTTTATTTCATTATTATAAATATCTATTAATCTTGACAATAAAACAAACTAAAACAAAGTAATATAACCAAATAAAAGAGATGTAGATTAGTCAAAACTTCATTGGAATTACTACAAATTTCCAAAATAAATAAGGACAAATAATTATAAACTAATATTTACTATCAAGAAAATATATATTAATGCTGAAAATAGTTTGATTGAAGGAAACTATTATTAAAAAATCGATACGATTTAAGGGACAAGGTTAACCAAATAACTAGTTACATTGTAATATAAACAAATAAATACAAAACATTTTATGAAATGAGATATAGCAAAAGAAAGTTTCATTCTATGTTACATAGAGGGTCAATGTAACATCTTCGATCATAAAATTTCAAAACTAAATAAGAATAAATAATTATAAAATATTATTTTGTTATTAAAGTAGATATATATTAATGTTGAAATATCATAAATTGAAGAAGTAAAATTAAACAAAATTAATGTAAAGTAAAAGCTACATAAGAGTCGAACTATAGTTTCAAATTAATATTTCCAAATCAATATAAAAGATTTACAGAAAGGAGACACATTTTATTAGAAGGTGGCATTCCAAGATACTAAGTAGATTGACGGTGATAGTATTTATTGTTAAATGTGGTGTGAGTCAAACATATTTTGTAATGCATTCTAGAAGACGAGAAAAGAAAAAATTTAAAAATAGAATAAAATATTTAGCCAAAATAAAGTGCATCTGGATGAGACAAACAACATTTTTTTACCATGTTTAAAATATTACTAATTACAAAAAACCATAAATAATAATAAAATATTATTTAAATATATAATAAATATATATTGAAGATGTGATAAGACAAATTAAATTAATGTAATATAAACTAATTAAACCATTATAATAGTAGCACTAGAGGACACTTTTTGTTACATAGTAATTTAATTAAATCAATGAACAAAAATTTAAACAGTTAGATATCAATTATAACAAAAAGTTATATTATTGATATTAAAGAAATAGAGTGTAACATCATCAATTATCAAACCAGGTAATAATAAAAATGTCTTTTAAACCAATTAGTTACCTAAAAAAATGTCTCGTATTATGTTCCAAAATCAAAAAAAGAAATTTTTTTGAAAACTATAACAATGAATATTTCATTGCATAGAGGTCATCAAGATGTGCTTAAAAATGTCTTTTTGTATTGGTCAGACCATATTTGGAATTTTTATAAATTACCAATGCTAATTAGGACAAATAATAATAGACTACCATTTAAATATTAAGTAAATATATATATATTAAAGTTGAAATGAGATAAATTAAATCATTGTAATAAAACCAAATACAATTGATGCAAAAGTCAGAAGATAAAAGAATTAGAGCTTTATAATCATAAAACAAAATGGAAGAGAAACATTCAAATAAGTGAGATAAATTATATGAGAAATTTGTATTGCAAAGTATTAAGGAGATAGAGCGTGAAATCCTCGATCATAAAATAAGATACAGTTAAAATACCTCATAAAATATAATAAAATATGAGAAAATAGAATATTTAATGTATGAAAAAAAGTATATTTTAGTTAGATAAAGCTTATAGAGGCATGTTAAATAATATATGTTCTATCTCATTCAAAACTCATTTGGAATATTATTAGTTAATAAAGTAAATAAGAATAAATAATAAAAAATAATTCTTTTATTTTAAAAAACTATATATTAAACTTAATATATGAAAAATTGAAAAAATATAGTGTAACCCAATTAAAAAATATAAAGGTCACATAATTGTGAACTTAGACATACAAATTAATACAACCAAATCAAAAAAACTTTTTTGAAAAATGTCATAAATTGTGTTATACCCCATTTTTTTTTTTTTTTTTTTTACATATAGACAGCTCAGATCGTCCCATACCAACCTGAGTAGCCTACGAAAAACATAGGATATAACACATCATTACACACCTACTTTCCTTAACTATGTGGATCCCATCTCCCGGGCACACCGTCAAATCAGGTTCATGACTCCTGAATTAACTGATGAACTCGCGCAATGTTACTCCTACTAGACCCAATACTCCTAACCCATACCGGTAGGAGAACCGATCTAATAGAAGTCTGAACCCCCAAGGTTAAGTTCCATAGTCATGTAATGACCTCACCATCAACAAAAAAAATATATAACATCCACCGATATGAAATAGCGCTCCACACACCATACCGTCAAGATAGAAAATAAGATAGTGTATAAAAATGTAACTCATATGAAAAATCACAGTCCATCAAATACCACATCATCCATCCGAGTACATGAGTCAGAATCACCCTCACATAATACAAGATATAAGAATAACAGTCTCACTGAATACATCCAACAGCAACAATCAACTAACCAGAATGTCTCAGAAAATCACAGATCAGATCTCCTCCACTAGCCTACTGATCACGATCCCACCTAAAGCTGGGTGGCGTCAAGTCTGCCGAGCCACTGGAAAAATATAGATAATAAAGGAATGAGCTACGCCCAGTAGGAAAGACAGCTAGTAAAAAAAACTCTCATGCAAGTGAAGGATAATAGCAAGAGTGTAGAAATACAGCATAACAATGTAGGGTGGAAAGGCACTCTCAGTCCCAGACTCTGACCAACCACAGTCACCCCCAGTCACACCAGAGTAGCTCTCTTCTGTGCTCCCAGGCAGCATACCAGAGGGACACGCCAATCTCTGCGCACGCATGGCACCCGACACCGCAGCGTCTCTCGTCAATCAATCTCCTGGAGACTATAGACAGGACCAGTCCCATAAATCTCTAGCCAACGTGAGACACCCCTGCCACCCGCAGGCACGCAGGCCTACACACTTGGCTAGCCATGGCGAGACACCCCTGCCACCGTCAGGCGCGCAGGCCTACACTCATGGACCAGAAGAGATTGACTCAGCCACCGTCCCAAGAAGTCCTCTCCCAATAATTTCCAAAGAAGCTCATGCCCCTACAGTCATTGCCAAGCTCTAACTCCAAGATTCGGCAACATGTGTCCAGATACAACAAGGCGCATACCAGTCTACATGTATACTGTGAAAGCTAAGTCTGTATCGCATAGTTACCTACCACAACTACCCTAAAACATCATATAGGGCCTATAGTAGTCCAGTCCAATATGCCAATCCATGAAATATGCCAACACTAAGTAAACTGACTCAATCCATGTCATTGCCATCAAAGAAACACAAACTATACCAAAATTCTGACTATTCTGGTAGCACCAAAGTGTCACACTTCCTTCCAACTAATCCAGCTACACTGAATTTATGGGTAATTTCCAACAGTCAATTTCAACTTGGCTACGTGATTTCCAAAAATCACCTCTTCCTCACTTTAGGAAATTTTAAATTCCAAAATCAATTTCCGCCCTTTATCCATTTTTCGAAATTCGGAATAAATTTCCGAATTTAAAATCCTCATATCCTTTTTTAGAAAATTCGGATTAATTTCCGAATTAATTTTTTTCTTCCGCTTCTCTCTCATCCGCGCCGCACTTCCCCTGAACCGGTTCTCGTCGCCGGTTCGGAACCCTTACGCACGGAGTCGAGAACCCCGCCGGCTGAAGTTAATAATCCGAATTCGGGCCAACGCTTAACATATAAATATTAATAATTAACATAATTATTCACTTAATAATCAGACTAATCCCTAATTAGCCCTAATTCATCCCCTTCCTTCGCCCGTCGCCCGCGAAATCCTAACCGTCGACTTTCCGGAAATCTCTGTTTCCCCCGTCGATTTCCCGCGACCGAACGCAAGGGGACGCTAGCCTAAAGCTCGTACTAGCCTAAAAATTCCATATAATCAAGTCGCGAAGCTAGATGTCCATGCAAAAATTTTTGCCGAAGTGTTGTCCGATCCGACTATGCCAATTCATGAAATTAAAATCATTCTAGAATTCAGATAACCTGAATAATGGCAATATGATAATATCAAAACCTAAGGCATGCTTCTATGCACAGAAATTCCAATTCGGCGGAATATATATATATTCTTCTTCATAAAAAAAAACCCTAAAATGCTAAAATCAATAAATTGCATTAATCAATTCCAAAAACCCATATCCGCATGCTCAAGTAGCTATTTGCAAAATAATCCATATTTTTAATTTGCTAAATAACTGATTTAAATCTGAATTTCCTACCTTTGCTCGCCGGCGACGGTGAAGCTCGCACGCGATCAACCGCAGCTCCTCGCAGAACGAAACCGGTACCAAAATGCTCGCCTCTATCCCGCGAACCTCCGGTTACCAAAAGCCCCTTGGAAGGCTGCCGGAAAGTACCGCCGTTTGCCGCGAACACTTGGCCTCTAGCTGCCGTTCGAAACCCTAACAGCCGAACAGTTTAGGCTAAATACCCAGCTTAAACCGGTAATAAACCGTTAAGACCCATTAAGCACCGGTTGACCTTCCAAAAACGCCGCTTAACACCCGATCAGCCGGTTAATCTCCACCGCTGATCTCGCCCGTCCGATCCGCTTATCCGCGGCTTATCCAAACGCACGCGCAAACGCACCTCGGGGAACCGCCCCGCCTTCGCTGAACCGCTCCGGTCTGGTTCACGCTCGGTAAAAAAAAAACCAAATTCCAGTTTTAAAAAAAAATCTCGGTGCTCCGAAAAATTCCCAGAAAATTTCAGAAATTCCAATAGCCTCCAATTGAGCTCCTAGCTCATCCTACTGTCTATCTAAAATCATCCAAGCCACAATTGAATTATTGAAGATTAAACATATAATATTTTACCGAGTATAACAATCTCCCCACCTTATCAGGAATTTCGCCCTCGAAATTCAGCAAGAAGTTCCGGCCACTTTTCCGCAACATCCTGCTCTAGCTCCCAGGTTGCCTCCCTTTCGTCATGTCTATTCCACAGAACCTTCACCATAGGAATCGACCTGTTCCTCAGCTGCCTGCTGCTCTCCTCGAGGATGCGAACTGGCAGTTCCACATAGGAGGAATCTTGTGCCACTTGCAAACCAGGAAGATCATCACCGATATAATGAGAAGGATCTGGCACATATCTCTTGAGATTCGAAACATGAAACACATTGTGAATCCCAGTCAGATGCTCAGGAAGTGCCAACCTGTAAGCCACTTCATCAATCCTCTCCAGAATAGGATAGGGTCCAATGTAACGAGGTCAAAGCTTAGAAGACTTGCCAAACCTGAATAGACCTCGCATAGGACTGATCTTCAGGAATACCCTATCTCCCACAGAGAACTCAACAGCTCTGTGCTTAGGATCATAATATTTCGTCTGGCGATCTTGCACAGTACGTAATCTGTCCTGCAATAACTTGACTTCCGCTGCGGTCTCCTCCACAATCTGGGGTCCCCACACTCTCCTGGAATCACCCTCCTCCCAACAAAGAGGAGATCTACACCGACGTCCATACAGTGCCTCGTAAGGTGCCATACCAATCGACGCCTGAAAACTGTTATTATACAGAAATTCTACCAAGGGTAACCGTATGGCCCAATCTACTGAGTAAGTCTGTATGCTCAAGCGTAGCAAATCCTCCAAGGTCCGAATAGTCCGCTCAGACTGTCCATCTGTCTGAGGATGATAAGCAGTACTGAACTTCAACTATGTACCCATGGCAGTTTGTAAGCTCCTCCAAAACTGTGATGTTAACTTGGCGTCTCTGTCAGAAATAATAGATCGGGGAATCCCATGCAATCTGACAATCTGCTGAATATATACCTCTGCCAACTGTGCCGCTGAATCCGTATTCTTAATTGATAAGAAATGGGCTGACTTGGTCAATCGATCCACGATGACCCAAATGGCATCAAAACCTTGTCTGGTACGAGGAAGACCAGTCACAAAGTCCATACTGATGTCATCCCATTTCCACTCCGGAATCGACAATCTCTACAACAATCCTCCAGGTCTCTGGTGCTCGGCCTTAACTTGCTGACATGTAAGGCACTTCCTAACAAAAGCAGCAACATCTGCCTTCAAACCTCTCCACAAGAAAACACTCCTCAAATTCCTGTACATCCTGACTTCTCCAGGGTGCATAGCCAAAGTTCCATAATGAGCCTGTCGAAGGATCCTCTCCCTGAACTCCTGATGTGATGGCACACACCAGCCACCCCTGAAAGTCAAAATGTCATTTCTGAGAGCAAAGTCTCCTCCCAATCCCTGCGATGCCAACTCAAACTTCTCCTTCAGCTCTTCATCACAAAGCTGAAGATCACGCATCTTAGATAACCAGTCAGCCCGAATAGTCAACGAGCTGAGTCTGTGAACCAGTCTCTGAACAGACAACTGTTCCTGAGATCTTTCAACATCCCAATCCAAGTCTAGTATAGAGTCACAGACTAACATAGTATGCATAACTGCATGCCTGCTCAAAGCATTAGCAACAGGATTAGCCTTACCCTCGCAGTAATTTATCACCAGCTCATAGTCTTTTATCAATTCCAACCATCTCCTTTGCCTCAAATTCAGTTCCTTCTGAGTGAATAGATACTTGAGACTCCTGTGATCAGAGAAGCAATCTACGGACACTCCATATAAATAATGCCTCCATATTTTTAAGGCAAATATGATAGCAGCTAACTCCAAGTCATGAGTGGGATAATTCTTCTCATGATCCTTCAGTTGTCTCGAAGCATACGCCACAACCCTACCATCCTGCATCAGTACAGCTCCTAAGCCTATATGTGAAGCATCAGTGTACATCTGATAAGGCCTCCCTTGAGTGGGTAAAATCAATACTGGAGCGGTACTAAGCCTCTGCTTTAGCTCTAAGAAACTGTTCTCACAACTCTCTGACCACTTAAAAGATTTTCCCTTCCGGGTCAGCTGTGTCAGTGGAGCGGCCAGTCTAGAAAAGTGAGGAACAAATTTCCTATAATAACCTGCCAGACCAAGGAAACTCCGGATCTCAGTGACGGAAGATGGTCGTTTCCAATCAATAATAGCTCGTATCTTGCTAGGATCAACAGCCACACCTTCTGTACTGACAATATGTCCTAAGAATGTTACTGAGTCTAGCCAAAATGAACACTTGGAGAATTTTGCATACAGCTCATTCTCCTGCAATACTGTGAGCACTGTCCTCAACTGATCTGTATGAGCCTCCCTATCTCTGGAATAAATCAATATATCATCTATAAATATGATCACAAACTGGCCCAAGAAGGCATGAAAAACTTGATGCATCAGATTCATAAACACTGCTGGAGCATTAGTCAATCCAAAAGGTAACACTGTGAACTCATAATGTCCATATCTAGTACGGAAGGCTGTCTTGGGTATGTCAGAATCTCTAATCCGGATCTGGTGATAACCCGAACGCAAGTCGATCTTGGAGAACATAGTTGCCCCCTGCAGCTGATCTAGTAAATCATCAATATGTGGTAAAGGGTACCAGTTACGAATCGTAACCTTATTCAATTCCCTATAATCCACACACAGCCTCATACTACCATCTTTTTTCTTGACGAATAAGACAGGGGCACCCCAAGGTGAACAACTGGGGCGTATAAGTCCCTTGTCTAATAAGTCCTGCAACTGAGTCTTCAACTCTGCTAGCTCGGCTGGAGCCATCCTGTAGGGAGCTCTAGCAATAGGAGCTACTCCTGCCTCCAAATCAATCGAAAACTCCACTTCCCTAGCTGGTGGAAGTCCAGGCAATTCCTTTGGAAAAACCATAGGGAAGTCTCTCACCACTGGAATATTTGACATAAGGGTAGTGGTGGCTTGGCTATCTACCACATAAGCCAACCAACCAGTACAACCCTTACTCACTAGTCTCTCTGCCTGAAGAACTGAGATCAGGGGAATCTGCTTGTTCAGACCAAAGTATATCACATCCTTCGAACCAGGCACCCTGATCCTAACCTTCTTCTCGCAACAATCCAGAACCACTGCATGGTAGTACAACCAATCCATCCCCAAAATGATGTCGAACTCTGTTAGCGGCACACATATCAACTCTGTCACGAACTCGTGTCCACTAATCAGAATAAACCCATCAGTCTTCTGAACAGTGGGAATCTCTTCCCCATCAGGAAGCCTAACCAGTAAGGGTTCTTTTAAATAACCCTTGGATCCTGATATCTGATTCCAGATCCTCTCAGCAACAAAAGAATGAGATGCACCAGTATCAAACAAAGTCACGCACTGTACGTTGCCAAAATAAAGCATACCTGTGATCACTTCTTGTGACTCTGAAGCCTGTTGCCGAGTCAATGCAAATACTCTGGGCTGTCCCCCAGATGAACCAACCGGTCCTGTGATCCTCTGTTTCTTCACTATCGGGCAGTCGTACCTTTTGTGTCTTGGCTGCTGACAGTGGTAGCAAATAATCCCCCCAGTCCGAGTACCTGTCTGCTGCACTGGCCTCTCAGAAATAGGCCATGGCTGGACCACGCCCTCCTGGGTACCACGGTGACCTCTGTGTCTCTTGTCCTTTTTGTTCTGTTGGGCATTTCTGAATTCCTTCCTCTTGTTGTGAGCCTCTCTCTGGGCCTCCATCCGGATGTCAATAAGCTCAACGGATCTCGCAGCCTCCACTAAGTCACGAAATTTGGCAAACTGGCTCACAACCAACTGATGATGCAGCATAGGACGAAGTCCCTCCAAGAACATCTCACATCTGCACTCCTCAGATGGTACCAGCTCTGCAGCATACCTCGCCAGATATGTGAATCTCGATACGTAGTCGTTCACTGACATCTGGCCCTGCCTGAGGTGTATAAGGTCCCTCCTGGACTAAGACATGACAGAAGCCGGAATGTAGCACTCCCTGAATGCCTCAACAAAGTCCTCCAACCTATCTCGCTGTTCTGGACGTCCCCAAACACATCGCGCCGCTGGCCTCTCCACCAGGTAGCAGCCTCTCCCTCCAATACTAGAGCAGCAAGTACTACCCTCCTGCCGAGTGGACATCACAAGGCATCAAACAGCTCAAGCATATGAGCCATCCAGTCATCTGCCACCGCTGGGTCAGCCGACCCACTGAAACTCCGCAGACGCAGCCGCATAAAGGCATCGATCCAACAATCTACGGCTGGCTCAACTGGCAATGCTGGGATCGTCTCTGGGGTAGAAGTAGTAGATACAAGACTGCCTCTAGCTGCTCCATGAACGGAAAGTCTCCTGGTATCAGCCATACTGTCAAAGCAACTAATCTGGCATTAGAGTCGTCATTTGGCATTTGGCATACGGACTACCATAGTATAATAAAATGACCAACAGTTCTCCCCGCCTTGGGTTGAACTTCTATACATGTCTAGCCCCACTATCCTAACCTAGGGCTCTGATACCACTCTTGTTACACCCCTTTTTTTTTTTTTTTTTTTTTACATATAGACAGCTCAGATCGTCCCATACCAACCTGAGTAGCCTACGAAAAACATAGGATATAACACATCATTACACACCTACTTTCCTTAACTATGTGGATCCCATCTCTCGGGCACACCGTCAAATCAGGTTCATGACTCCTGAATTAACTGATGAACTCGCGCAATGTTACTCCTACTAGACCCAATACTCCTAACCCATACCGGTAGGAGAACCGATCTAATAGAAGTCTGAACCCCCAAGGTTAAGTTCCATAGTCATGTAATGACCTCACCATCAACAAAAAAAATATATAACATCCACCGATATGAAATGGCGCTCCACACGCCATACCGTCAAGATAGAAAATAAGATAGTGTATAAAAATGTAACTCATATGAAAAATCACAGTCCATCAAATACCACATCATCCATCCGAGTACATGAGTCAGAATCACCCTCACATAATACAAGACATAAGAATAACAGTCTCACTGAATATATCCAACAGCAACAATCAACTAACCAGAATGTCTCAGAAAATCACAGATCAGATCTCCTCCACTAGCCTACTGATCACGATCCCACCTAAACCTGGGTGGCGTCAAGTCTGCCAAGCCACTGGAAAAATATAGATAATAAAGGAATGAGCTACGCCCAGTAAGAAAGACAGCTAGTAAAAAAAACTCTCATGCAAGAGAAGGATAATAGCAAGAGTATAGAAATACAGCATAACAATGTAGGATGGAAAGGCACTCTCAGTCCCAGACTCTGACCAACCACAGTCACCCCCAGTCACACCAGAGTAGCTCTCCTCTGTGCTCCCAAGCAGCATGCCAGCGGGACACGCCCATCTCTGCGCACGCATGGCGCCTAAGCAAGCACGCCAGGGGGACACGCCCATCTCTGTGCACGCATGGCACCCGACACCGCAGCGTCTCTCGTCAATCAATCTCCTGGAGACTATAGACAGAACAAGTCCCATAAATCTCTAGCCAACGTAAGACACCCCTGCCACCCTCAGGCACGCAGGCCTACATACTTGGCGAGCCACGGCGAGACACCCCTGCCACCCTCAGGCGCGCAGGCCTACACTCATGGACCAGAAGAGATCGACTCAACCACCGTCCCAAGAATTCCTCTCCCAACAATTTCCATAGAAGCTCACGCCCCTACAGTCATTGCCAAGCTCTCACTCCAAGATTCAGCAACATGTGTCCAGATACAACAAGGCGCATACCAGTCCACATGTATACTGTGAAAGCTAAGTCTGTACCGCACAGTTACCTACCACAACTACCCTAAAACATCATATAGGGCCTGTAGTAGTCTGGTCCAATATGCCAATCCATGAAATATGCCAACACTGAGTAAACTGACTCAATCCATGTCATTGCCATCCAAGCAACACAAACTGTACCTAAATTTTCACTATTCTGGTAGCACCAAAGTGTCACACTTCCTTCCAACTAATCCAGCTGCACTGAATTTATGGGTAATTTCCAACAGTCAATTTCAACTTGGCTACGTGATTTCCAAAAATTACCTCTTCCTCACTTCAAGAAATTTTAAATTCCAAAATCAATTTCCGCCATTTATCCATTTTTCGAAATTCGGAATAAATTTCCGAATTTAAAATCCGCATATCCTTTTTCCGAAAATTCGGATTAATTTCCGAATTAATTTTTTTCTTCCGCTTCTCTCTCATCCGCGCCGCACTTCCCCTGAACCGGTTCTCGTCGCCGGTTCGGAACCCTTACGCGCTGAGCCGAGAACCCCGCCGGCCGAAGTTAATAATCCAAATTCGGGCCGACGCTCAACATATAAATATTAATAATTAATATAATTATTCCCTTAATAATCAGACTAATCCCTAATTAGCCCTAATTCATACCCTTCCTTCGCCCGTCGCCCGCGAAATCCTAACCGTCGACTTTCCGGAAATCTCTGTTTCCCCCGTCGATTTCCGGCGACCGAACGCAAGGGGACGCTAGCCTAAAGCTCGTACTAGCCTAAAAATTCCATATAATCAAGTCGCGAAGCTAGATGTCCATGCAAAAATTTTCGCCGAAGTGTTGTCCGATCCGACTATGCCAATTCACGAAATTAAAATCATTCTAGCATTCAGATAACCTGAATAATGGCAATATGATAATATCAAAACCTAAGGCATGCTTCTATGCACAGAAATTCCAATTCGGCAGAATATATATATATTCTTCTTCATAAAAAAAAAACCCTAAAATGCTAAAATCAATAAATTGCATTAATCAATTCCAAAAACCCATATCCGCATGCTCAAGTAGCTATTTGCAAAATAATCCATATTTTTAATTTGCTAAATAACTGATTTAAATCTGAATTTCCTACCTTTGCTCGCCGGCGACGGTGAAGCTCGCACGCGATCAACCGCAGCTCCTCGCAGAACGAAACCGGTACCAAAATGCTCGCCTCTGTCCCGCGAACCTCCGGTTACCAAAAGCCCCTTGGAAGGCTGCAGGAAAGTACCGCCGTTCGCCGCGAACACTTCACCTCTAGCCGCCGTTCGAAACCCTAACAGCCGAACAATTTAGGTTAAATACCCAGCTTAAACCGGTAATAAACCGTTAAGATCCATTAAGCACCGGTTGGCCTTCCAAAAACGCCACTTAACACCCGATCAGCCGGTTAATCTCCACCGCTGATCTCGCCCGTCCGATCCGCTTATCCGCGGTTTATCCAAACGCACGCGCAAACGCACCTCGGCAAACAACCCCGCCTTCACTGAACCGCTCCGGTCCGGTTCACGCGCGGTAAAAAAAAAACCAAATTCCGGTTTTAAAAAAAAATCTCGGTGCTCCGAAAAATCCCCAGAAAATTTCAGAAATTCCAATAGCCTCCAATTGAGCTCCTAGCTCATCCTACTGTCGATCTGAAATCATCCAAGCTACAATTGAATTATTGAAGATTAAACATATAATATTTTACCGTGTATAACAAATTGTATGGCAAATGTCTAGTCAAAAAAATTAAAGAGTTCAAATGTAACATTCTCACTCTTAAAATCTTGTATGAATCAAATTTCTTGTATAAAATTTAAAAATGCTATAAAATAAAATATTTCAAATTATATAAATGAATAACTCATTAGATAACATTCATCAAGACAATTCTAATGTCATTTTCTTTATATCAATTTGACCTAGTTTTGAATTATTGAGACTTATCAGGATTAACAATGAAACATAATAATGAATTGTTACTTTTATAATAAGTAAACATATAATAAAGTCAATAGGAGCCAAATTGAAGTGATAAATATAGCCAAATTAAAATGATGTAAAGGACAAATGTGATAATTTAAAGTTATATAACAATATAACCAAATTAGAATAATTATTTTGAGAAATAAACTTCATAAGTAATCGACCAAATCAGTGGTAAAAATTTTAGGAAATCAGACATTTAATGAGAAATTTATGTTCAATGATATTAAGGAAATCGAGTGTAACATCTTTCACCATTAAACATGTTCTAATTTGAAATGAATCATTGAGCATGAAAATCCAAGAGAATAAAATACTTTGAATATAAGAATTAATATTTAATTGGATAGTGTTTATTGACATGAATCTAATTATGTTTGTTTCATCTAGATGAGAGCACATTTTGAATAAGTACCAAAAAGTAAATAAGTAAATATAATAATGAAATATCATTTTAATATTAAGAAAAAATATATTAAAGTTTAAAACAACATTAATGGAAGCAATGTAATGTTACGAAATCAAAGAAAAGAGAAAAAGTTTAAGAAATAAGATAATTTTAATGGGAAAGCTATATTCCAAGATATAAAAGAGATCATTTGTAATATCCTCGATAGATAAATAAGGAATGAATCAAAATATCTAATTAATTAAGTAAAATAAATTAACATGCAAATGTAGAAATAAGATAAACTATATAGAATTACATTTTAAGATACTAAGAAGATTAAGTGCAACATTATCGATCATAAAATCATTTATGAATCAAAATCTCTAACAGTGTGAGACAATATATTAGAAAATTAAATATTTTAGAAGACATAAAGAATAGTTAATATGATAAAACTCATGAAGATGAGTCCAATAATGTTAGTTTCTTCTCATTCTGATTGTTAGTTCAAGTAAAAGTAAAAATCATAATAAAGAATGTCAAATCCATAAAAAAATATTCTAAAAAATAAAAAAGAATATCTCATTAGATAATGATGCAAAGGTCAACTGCGATGAGATTTATAGACACATAAATATAACCAATTCAAAGTAAAAATGTAGAAGAAATTAGAAAAAGTTTAGATGAAATGTGCATTCTAAGATACCAAAAAGATAGAATGTAACATGCTTCATTGTCAAATCAATGATCAATCCAAATATATCATAAAGCATTAAATTACTATAAAATTAAATATTTAATAGGATAAAAATTTTGGAGTTGAGTCAAATTGCATTTATTTCATCTTCATTTGGACCTCTTTTGGAACTATCATGAATTGACAAAGTAAAGAAGCAAAAATAGTAATAAATTATTTTTTAAATTTATAGTAAACATATATTAAAGCTGAAAAAATACAAACAGAAATAATGTATTATAGTGATGTTAAGGTCACATGAAAGGAAATTTAGAGCAATATAGTAATATTACAAATTTGAAATGAAAATTTTGAGAAAATAAGAAAAATTGCATAAGAAACTTGCATTCATAGATATTAAAAAGGCCAAGTGTAACATCCTTAATAGTTAAATATGATATAAATGAAAATCATTTTTAAAGTAAAAAGCCTAAAAAAGAAAATGTTTAAAAATATTAAAAAAAATTGTAATATGATAGAGCTAGTTGTGTTGGGTTCAATAATGTGTGTTTCATATCAATATAGACTCACTTGTAGTTATTACTAATTATCTAGAAAAATAATATAAATAATATTACTAATTGAAGTATTGTAATATAAGAAAGTCAAGTCAACATATTAAGCACATGAGAGGAAATCTAGAGTTATAATAATATAACCAAATTATAGCAAAACAATCAATGAAATGGGATACCTTATATGAAAATGTTTCATCCCTAGATGTATTCTAATATTCTACATCACAAAATAAGCTATTATTCAAAATGTCTCATAAATGGTATTAAAGTCATAAATAATTAAATATTTACAATACTAAAATAATTATTTAATTTTATAAGGGTTCTGAAGTCTCATCAAATAATGTTTATTTTATTTTATTAAGACTTTGATTATAATCACTATAAATTACTAAAGTAAATATGCATAAATAATAATAAATAATCTTGTTAATTTTAAATAAATATATATATATTAAAGAAAAATAAGATAAATTAAAGGAAAAATATATATAAAAAATAATATGCCAAGGTCAAATGAGAGGAAATTGAAAATAATAGTAATATAAATTATATAGAAAGGTTGCATTCTAATGCGATAAAAATATCAAGTGCAACTTCCTTGATTGTTTATTCTTACACAAATCAAAAATTGATTTTAAAAATATGAAAATCCTACAAAAGAAAATATTTAAAATAATAAAAATTAAACTTTAATTGCATCTAGCTCAATAAGATGAATGCAATGATATTTTCATGGTCCCAATCAAAACAATGTTAAAATTACTAAAATCATGAATTTAGATAGCAATGGATAATAACAAATTATTACTTTAATGTTAAGTGATATTTATTAAAACTAACATCACATAAACATATGGAAAATAATATAACTAATTCAAAGTGGTGTAAAGGAGACAAAAGAGGAGATTGATAACCACATAACAATATACTCAAATCAAATTGTGAAACTAAATAGAAATGAGATATAATATAAGGACAAGTTGCATTCCATGATACTAATCAGATCAAGGGTAACATCATCAATCATCAAATAATATTCAAATGAAAATTTCACATAAAACATGTTAAAAGCTTAGAAATTAGGAAAATTAACAATTATAAAAATTAATATTTAATATGATAGTACTTATTGAGATGAGTCTAATAATATTAGTTTCATAAGATTTAATAATATTAATTTATTATTCTAATATTAAATAAATTTATATTAAAGTTGAATATAATTAAAATGAAGATATGTAACATAATTAAATCAATGTGATGTAAAAAGGTCATTTGACATGTTATTTAGATTTACATAGTATTATAATCAAATCAATGCAAAGGATCTAAAGAAATAAAATATTTGAAAATATATAAGTTCCTTTGAAAGCATGTAAAACCTTAAAAAATAAAATATTTGAAAGTACATGAAAATAAATATTTAACTAGATAGAGCTTTTGGAGGTCAATCTAACAAGGTTTGTCTCGTATTAAAAAGATGTGATTTTGATTTACTACAAATTATTTAATTAAATATGCAATAATATTAATTAATTGTTAATTTAAAGAAATAAAATAAAAATAAATTAAACTTGAAATAAAATTATTTAAAGTAATATAACATAACCATATCAAAGTGAAGTGAACATCACAAGTTAGTAAAACATTTAAAGAGATAAATTATTTAGATAAATTGCATTTCAAGATCCAAAAGAGCTCAACTTTAACATCCTCCATTTTTAAATTAAGAAAAAATAAGATCAATCATAGAGTATGCCCAAAAAATTTGAAAGAATATCTAAAACTTGAAAAAACAATATTTAAATGCATAAAGCTCCTCGAGTGTCCAATATTGTTAGTTTCATCTTGATTAAACCTAGTTTGTAATTGCTTTGAAGGACAAAAAGAAATAAAAATAAGTAGAAACAAATTATTGTTTTGTCTAAATAGATGCAAAGGTTGAGATGAGATAAATTAAAGTAATGTAATATAACTTAATTAAAGAGATGTAAAGATCACATAAGAGAAGAATTAGAGTTTCATAATAATATAACCTAATCAAAGAGAAATATTTAAAGAAGTTATATGATTCAATAATAAAAGTTGCGCTCTAGGGCACTAATGAGATTGAGTGTGACTTCCATGACCCTTAAATCATGTACAAATAAAACTTTCTCATCAATCAAGCCAAAATCCTTAAAAATAAAATATTTAGAAATATAAAAATGAATTTTTAATTTTATAAAGCTCATCAAGATGTGTCTAAAAAAATGTGTTTAAGGCTTATCAGTCCTTATTATGCATTACTTTGAATTACCAAAATAAATAACTATAAATAGAAAATATAGCTTTATTAAAGCTAATATCAATTTCAATATTAGATAAATATATATGTATATATATAAATCTCAAAGCTTAATAAATAAATTGAAGAAATGTAGTTACCAAAATCAAAGGAATGTAAAGATGACTTAATAAGAGATTTAGAGACACTTAGTAATATAGCTTTATCGAAGAGCAATGTTTAACGATATGTGATAAATTCTTTACAAAAGCTAGCTTCCAAGATATTAAAGATAAGTTTGATGATGATTGTTTCATCTTGATTGGACCACATTTCAAATTACTTTAAAATACAATGTTAGAAGAATAAATAATTATCAATTACTATTTTGATAATAAATAAATATATAGTAAAGTCAAAATGAGATAAATTAAAGCATTGTTATTTCACTAGATCAAAGAAATGTAAGGCTTAAATGTGTGGTGATATCGAGCTACATATTTATATAAGAAAAAAAAGTGAAAATCTTGATCAAATAAAATAATTTATTCATAATAGGTGCTGTCTATGATGGTAAGGGGAACGAATGTGGTATCATTGATTATCAAATCATGTATAAATCAAAATGTCTCCTGAAATGTACCAAAATCATAAATAATAAAATATTTTAAAAAATATATTTAAATAAATATTTAATTTTATAGAGCTCATCAAGATAAGTCTAACTGCTACTTTTTAATCTTGGTTGGATCTCATTTTTGCTTAATGTGAATTACCAAACTAATGTTACAAGAAAATAATAAGTTATGTTTTTAATATTATGCAAATATAAATTAACGATAAAACAAGGAAAATTGAGGCAACATTATAACACTAAATAAAATAAAATTTAAGGAAAGTAGTTAAAGGAGTTAGGCATTCATATTAATGTTACCAAATTGAAGTGAGAAATTTTTAAAAATAAGGTAAATTATATTAAAAAAGATTGAGCATAACATCCTTGATCATCAAATTTGGTATGAATTAAAATTTTTTCTAAAGCATGCCAAAACCCAAGAAAAGAAAATTTTTAAAAATATAAAAATAAAAACACTTAATTGGAAAGAGAATGTCTAGACAAGTTCCATGATGTTTGACTTCACTCAATCAGACTTTGTTAGGAGTTATTTTCAATTACTAAAGTTTATATGAAAAAATAATGATAAATTTATTTTTCAGTAAAAAGTAAATATATATTAATTTTGAAATGAGATAAATTTAAGTAACACAATTTAACGTAACTAAAATGAAGTAAACATCACATTAGAGACAAAGTAGACTTTTTTTAGTAAAAAGCATAAAAGTAGTAAATTATTATTTGAATATTAAATAAATTTATATTTAAATTGAAATAAGATAAATTGAAGTAATGTAATTAACCAAATTATTGACAAGTAATAATTATATAAGAGGATAATTTGAGTTATCTAGTAATACTGCTAAATCATAACAATAATGTTTAATAAATAAGATAGCTTTTTTGAGAAAATTGCATTGAAAGATAGCAAAGAGATCGAGTGTAACATCCTCGACCTTCAAATGTTGCAGTAATCTAAATGTTTATTAAATTAGCTCAAATCTATAGAAAATAAAAAATTTAAAATATCAAAATGACTCTTTAATTACGGAAAGATCGTCGAGATGACTCCAACCACATTTGTCTCATTTTGGACTAAATGTGTTTGGAGTTAGTGTTGATTTAAATAGGATATAATATAAGAATAAAAAATAATAAAATAATAAAATAATAATTACAATTAAAGAAAATATATATTACATCTTATATGAGAATTGCTTAAGGAATTTAATACAACTAGGTCAAAGTGAACCAACGATAACATAAGAAAAGAATTAAAATTTCACAATAATATAAAAAAATAGAGAAAAACATTTCAATAATTAAGAAACATTTAATGGGACTGTTTCTATCTTAGGAACCTAAGTGATCTTGTGTAACATTATCAATCATTAAATATCGTGAGAATCAAAAACATGTCATAAAGCCGCCTTAAAACCTAAACAATTAAAATAGTTCTTAATGTTAAAATGAATATTTTTTTATATAAAGCTCATTGAGATGAGTTCTGTGAGAGTAGCTTCATCTTCATTGGGTCTCATTTGCAATTACTATTAATTACTAAAGGAAATAATTAAAATGACACAAATTATTATTTAAATAATATATATATATTAAAGGTTAAATAAAATAAATTGAAGTAATGTAATATTACTAAATTAAAATGTAGTGCTCACATGCGAAAAGCTTTGTATTTACATTATAATTTCACCAAATCAGTGTAAAAACTTTAATGAAATGAGATAAATTATACCTGATAGTATTATTCAAAGATAATATGGAGTTTGAGTGTAACATTCTCGATTGTTAAATAAAGAATGAATCACAATATCTCCTAAAATATGGCAAAATCCTAGAAAAGAAAATATTTAAGTACATAAAAAAATTTTTTCGTTTATATAGCTCGTCTAAACCGATGCAACAAAATTCATCTCATCCCTATTGGACCTCATTTACAAATGCTATGAATTAAAACCAAACATAAGCATAAATAATAAAAATTACTTTTGTATAATAGATAAATATATATTAATGGAAAAATAAAATATTTTAGAGAATTTAATAAGAGAATTTAAAATTAATCTAATGGTAACATGAGATGACATTTAGTGTTATGGAGTGCAACTTTCTCATATTAGAGGACATTCAGATTACATAATAAAATATCCAAATCAAAACTAAAAATTTGAAGAAATGAAACGAATCATAAGAGAAATCTAAATTCAAAAAGAATAAAGGAGATTGATCACATTTTCCTTGATCATTGAATTATATATTAATTGAAATGACTAATAAAGAATACAATAACCTTAAAACATATGATATTTAGTGATAAAAAATAAATAAATATTTAAAATATAAAGCTTATTAAAATGAGTCTAACAATGATTTTTCATCTGAAGCAAAACTCGATTGCAATTTCAGTGAACTACCAAAATATATATGCATACATCGCAATTAATTATTACTTTAATATATAGGTGTTGTATAATGAATTATTAAACATCCAATGACATTTGTTTCATCTCAATTACACCTCAATTAGAATTACTACAAAGGTGAAATGAGTTAAATTGGAACAATGGAATATAATAAAATAAAAGTAATGCATAAGTCACTTAATTCGACATTTTAATTGACAAAGTAATATAGCCAATTTAATGCAAAATATTTATAAAAATGAGAATAAAAAAATAGTATTAGAAAGATACATTCAACGATACTAAAGAGATCAAGTATAAGATCCTCCAACATTAAAGAAGATCTCAATCAAAATGTCTCATAAAACATAAAGATAGAACATAAAATATTTAAAAATAAAAAAAATATCTTATTGCATAAGGCTCATCGAGATGACAACAAGGTTAGTTGTTTTGTCTAGATAAGAATTCCTTCAGAATTATTACAATTTATCAAAATAAATACTTAAAAATAATAATACATAAATTATTTAAATATTTAGTAAATATATAATAAAGTTAAAACTAAATTAAAACAAGCAATGCAATATAATTTAATCTAAATAATGTAATGGTCACATAATAGGAGATTTAGAGTTTCATTTTGATATACAAAATTGAAGTGAAAACTTTGAAGAAATGATATAAATTTTGTGAGAATTATGCATTCCAAGATGCTAAGGTCATCAAGTGCGACATTCTCAATTGTGAAATCAGTTTCAAATCAAAAAACCTCTTAAGGTATCCTAAAGCTCTAGAAAATAAAATATTTAAAAATATAAAAGTAACTATGCAATTGTGTAGAGCTTGTCGAGACCAATCCATTGTCATTTGTATTGTCTCTACCATGCCTTTTTTTCCAATTTAAATTAATTTCTAAATTTATAAACAAAAAAAGATAATAAATTATTATTTTTGATATTAAATAAATACCTATTAAAGCTGGAATGAGATAACTACAAAGAATGTATTATTCCCATGCAAAAGAAATGTAAAGATCATATTAGAAGATATTTATTGTTATAATATAATATAACAAAACAAAAGCTATTAATTTTAAGAAATGTGAAAAACATTATGGGAAAATTATCTTAGAAGATAGTGAGAAAATCAAGTATAACATCCTTGATTATCATATCTGGTACAAATAAAAAATGTTTGCTAAAACCCTAAAAAATAATTAAAATATAAAACGTTATATTTCATTGGATAAACCTTTTTGAGAAGCATCTAATATCATTTGTTTCACCTTTATTTGGCGCATTGAGAATTACTATGAATTACAAACATAAATAAACATAAACAACCTTAGATTATTATTTTAAAAATTATCAAATATATATTCAAGCTAACTAGAAATAAATTTAAGAAACGTAATTTATTAAATCAAAACAATATAAAAGATACATGAGATTTGAATTAGAGTTTCATAGAAACATAGCCAAATAAAGGTAAAGAAGTTTTCAAAATGACACAAAATTTATGATAAATTTGCATTCAAATATATTGAAGTGATAACATTAATATATTTAATTATGGAATCATTTATGAATTAAAATATCTCATAAAGTATGCTTAAAACAAAGACAATTAAATATTTGAAATATAAAGAATGATTATTTAATCAGACAAATCTTTTCAAAATAATTCCAACATCATTATTTTGTATTGATTAAACGTTGCATGGAATTACTATTGCTTACCAAATTAGATATGCATAAATTATTATTTTAATATTAAGTAAATATAATTAAAACAAAAAAATTGAGGAGAAGAAGAATAACCCAATTTAAGTGATCTAAAGATAATAAGAGAGAAGCAGGGTAAGAAGAAGAAGAAGAAGAAGAACAAGAAGAAGAAGTAGAAAAAGCCAAAGAAGATGAAGAAGAAGAAGAAGCATACGAACATAAAGAAGATGAACAGGAAGAAGAAGAAGAAGAAAAAAAGATGATGATGAAGACACAGAAGAAGAAGAAGAAGAAGATGATGATGATAATTTTTAAGACAAAGAAGAAGAAGAAGAAGAAAAAAGGAACAAGAACAAGAAGAAGAAGAAGAAGAAAATGAACAAGAAGATGAAGAAGAAGAAGAAGAAGAAGATGATGATGATGATAATGAAGAAGAATAAGAAGTAAAAGAAGAAGAAGAAGAAAAAGAAGAAGAAGAAGAAGAAGAAGAAGAAGAAGAGGAAGATGAAGAAGAAGAAGAAGTAGAAGAAGTAGAAGAAGAAAAAGAAAAAGAAGAAGAAGTAGAAGAAGAAAAAGATGAAAAAGAAGAAAAAGAATGGAAAGAAGAAGAAGAACAAGAAGAACAAGAGGAAGAAACAGAAGAAGAAGTAGTGGAAGAAGAAGAAGTAGTAGAAGTAGAAGGAGGAGGAGAAGACGAAGAAGAAGAACAAGAAGAAGAAGGAGGAGAATAAGAAGAAAAAGAAGAAGAAGAAGAAGAAGAAAAGAAGAAGAAGAACAACAACAAGAAAAAGAAGAGGTGGAGGAAGAAGAAGAACAAGACATAGAAGAAGAATAAGTAGAAGAAGAAGAAGGAGAAGAAGAAGACAAAGAAGATGATGAAGATGATGAAGAAGAAGAAAAGAAAGTTGAAGAAGAAGTAGTACAAGAAGAAGAAAATAAATGGAAGAAGAAGAACCAAAAGAAAAAAAGAAGGAGAAGCAAAAGAAGAATGATAAAGTGAAGAAGAGGAAGATGTAGTAGTAGTAGTAGTAGTAGAAGAAGAAGAAGAAGTGGAAGAAGAAGAAAATGATCAAGAAGTAGTAGAAAAGGAAGAATAATTGGAAGAATAAGATGAAGAAGAAGAAGAAGAAGAAAAAAAAAAGAAGAAAAAGAAGAAGAAAAAAAAGAAGATGAAGAAGTAGAAGAAGAAGAAGAAGAAGAAGAAGAAGATTAAAAAGAAGAGGTGGAAGAGGAAAAAGAAGAAGAATATGAACAAGAATAGAAGAAGAAAAAGAAGAAGAAGATGTAGAAGAAGAAGAAGAAGAAGAAGAAAGAGAAGTAGAAGAAGAAGAAGAAGAAGAAGAGGAAAAAGAAGAAGAAGAAGAAGTAGAAGAATAAGAAGAAGAAAAGAAGAAGAAGATGAAAAAGACGTAGAAGAAGGAGAAAGAGGAAGAAGTAAAAGAATAAAAAGAAGCAGGCAATAACGAAGAAGAAGAAGAAGAAGAAGAAGACAAAGACAATGAAGAAGAAGAAGAAGAAAAAGAAGAAAAAAAAGAAGTAGTAGAAGAAGAAGAGGAAGAAGTAGAAGAAGAAGAAGAAGAAGAAGTTGAAAAATAAGAATATGAAGAAGAAGAAAACAAGTAGTAATAGAAGAAAAAGATGAAGTAATATTACAAGAAGAAGAAGAAGAAGAAGAAGAAGAAAAAGAAGACGTAGAAGAAGAAGAAGAAGAAGAAGAAGAAGGAGAAGAAGAAGAAGAAGAAGAAGAAGAAGAAGTAGAAGAAGAAGAGGAAGAAGAAGAAAAGAAGTAGAAGAAGAAGAAGAAAAAGAGGAAGAAGAAGAAGAAGAACAAGAAGAAGAAGTTGTAGTAGTGGTAGTAGAAGAAGAAGTCGAAGAAGAAGATGATGGAGGAGAAGAAGTAGTCGTAGAAGAAGAAGAAGAAGGAGGAGAAGAAGAAGTAGAAGATGATGAAAAAGAAGAAGAAGAAGAAGAAGAAGAAAAACTAGAAGAAGTAGAAAAAGAAAAAGAAGTAAATGAAGTGGCTAAAGAAAAAGAAGAAGATTAAGTAAAAGAAGAAAAAGAAGAAGAAGAAGAAGAAGGAGGAGGAGGAGGAAGAGAAGGAGAAGAAGAAGAAGATAACAAAGAAGAAGCAGAAGAAGAAGAAGAAGAAGAAGAAGAACAAGAACAAGAAGAAGAAAATAAAGACGAAGAAGAAGAAGAAAAAGTAGTAAAAGAAAAAGAAGAAGAAGACACAGACAAAGAAGAAGAAGAAGACAAAAACAAAGAAGAAGAAGAAGTAGTAAAAGAAGAAGAAGAAGAAGAAGAAGAAGAAGAAGTAGATGTAAAAGAAGAAGATGATGAAGAAGAAGAAGAAGAACCAGAATAAGAAGATGATAAAGAAGAAGAAGAAGAAAAAAGTAAGTAGAAGAAGAAGAAGAGAAGATGAAAAAGAAGAAGAAGAAGAAGAAAAAGAGGAAGTAGAAGAAGAAGAGAAAGAAGAAGAGAAGAATAGGAAGAAGAACAAGAAGTAGTAGTAGAAGAAGTAAAAGGAGAAGAAGAAGTAGAAGAAAAAGAAGAGGAAAGAGAAGAAGAAGAATGAGAAGAAGAAGAAGAAGAAGAAAAAGAAGTAGAAGAAGAAGATGTAGTAGTAGAAAAAGAAGATGAAAAAGAAGAAGAAAAAGGAGGAGAAGAAGAAGAAAGAGAAGCAAGAGAAGCCAAAAAAGTAGAAGAAGAAGAAGAAGTAGTAGAAGACCAGGAAGTAGAATTAGAGGAAGAAGAAGAAGAACATGGTAAGAAGAGGATGAAACAGAAGAAGAAGAAGAACAAGACGAAGAAGAAGGAGAAAATGAAGAAGAAGAAGAAGAATAGGAATATGAGAGGCGGAAGAAGAAGAAGAAGAGGAAGAATTGGAAGAAGAAGAAAAAGAAGAGGGATAAGGAGGAGGGGAAGAAGAAGAAGAAGAAGAGGAAGAAGAAGAAGGCGAAGGAGAAAAAGTGAAGGAAGAAGAAGAGGTCATAGAAGAAGAAGAAGTAGTAGTAGTAGTAATTGAAGAAGAAGAAAA
>JAIUJO010000166.1:20000-162500 GCA_023846275.1 Vanilla planifolia | reverse complement strand
AACATGAAGAATTATAAGTAGAAGAAGAACAAGAACAAAAACAAGAAGAAGAAGGCAAAGAAGAAGTGGAAGAAGAAGAAGAAGAAGAAGATAATGACGATGACAGAGAAGAACAAGAAGAAGAAGTTGATGATGATAATGATAATGATCATTATGATAATGGAGAAGAAGAAGATGAAGATGAAGAAGAAGAAGAAGACGAAGAAGAAGAACAAGAACAAAAAAAGAAGAAGTAGAACCCAAAGAAGAAAAAGAAGAAGGATAGGAAGAAGGAGGAGAAGAATAAATTGAAGTTGAAGAAGAAGGAGAAGGAGAAGAAGAAGATGAAGGAGGAGAAAGAGAAGGAGAAGAAGAAGAAGAAGAAGAAGAAGTAGAAGATGAAGAAGAGGAGGAAGAAGAAGAAGAAAAAGAAGAACTTGTAAATGAAGAAGCCAAAGATGAAGAAGAAGAAGAAGAAGAAGATGATGATGAAGTAGAAGATGAAGAAGAAGAAAAGGAAGAAGAAGAAAAGGAAGAAAAAGAGAAAGAAGAAGAAGAAGATGAAGCAGGAGATGTAAAAGAAATGGAGGAAGAAGTAGAAGAAGAAGAAAAAGAAGAAGATCAAGAACTAGTAGTACTAGTAGAAGAAGAAGAACAAGAAGAAGATGAAGAAAAAGAAGATGATGAAGTAGAAGGAGAAAAAGATGAAGAAGTTGTAGTAAAAGAAGAAGAAGAAGAAGAAGAAGAAGAAGAAGAAGAAGGTGGAAGAGAAGGAGGAGGAGAAGAAGAAGAAAAAAGGATGAAGAAAAAAGGGAGAAGAGGAAGTAGAAGAAGAGGAAGACACGAAAAAAAGAAAAAGAAGGCAAAGGAGAGGAAGAAGCAAAAGAAAAAGAAGTGGTAGAAGAAGAGGGAGAAGAAGAAGAAGAAGAAAGTTAACAAAAAGAAGAAGAAGAAGAAGAAGAAAAAGAAGAACGAGAAGAAGAAGAAGAGGAAGAAGAACATGATTATGATGAAGATGAAGAAGAACAAGATGAAGAAGAAGAAACAAAAAAAGTATAAGAAGAAGAAAAAGTTGATGAAAAAGAAGAAGCAGAACAAGAACAAGTAGAAGAAGAAGAAAAAGAGTAAGAAAAAGAAGAAGAAGAAGAAGGAGAAGAAGAAAAGAAGAAGAGGACGAATAGAAGATGTACAAGAAGCACAAGAAGAAGAAGAAGAAGAAGATTGAGAATGGGAACAAGAGGAAGGAGAAGCAGAAGGAGAAGAAGAAGATGATGTAGAAGATGGAGAAGAAGAAGAAGAAGAAGAAGAAGAAGAAAAAGAAGAAGAAGAATAAGAATAATAAGAAGAAAATGTAGATGAAGAAGAAGAAGTAGAAGAAGAAGAAGTAGCAAAAGAAGAAGGAGGAAGAGGAGAAGTAGAAGAAAAACAAGAAGGAGAAAAAGAAATGCAAGAAGAAGGAGAAGAAGAGCAGAAGAAGCAGTAAAACAAGAACAAAAAGTGGAAAAAGGAGAAGAAGAAGAAGAAGAATAAGAACAAGAAGAATATGAAGAAGATGAAGACGACAAAGAAGAATAAGATGATGATAAAGAAGAAGTAGAAGAACAAGAAGAAGTAGAAGTAGTAGTAGGAGAAGAAAAAGAAGAAGATGAAGAAAAAGAAGAAGAAGAAGAAGATGAAGAAGAAGAAGAGGAAGAAGAAGATGATGATGATGATGAAAATGAAGTAGTAGAAGAAGAAGAATGAAAGAAGAAGAAGAACAAGATGCAGAGGAATAAATAGAAGAACGAGAAGAAGAAGAAGTAGAAGAAGAAGGAGAAGAAGAAGAGAAAGTAGTAGAAGAAGTAGAATAAATAGTAGAAGAAGAAAAAGAAGAAGTAGAAGAATTAGAAGAAGCAGAATAAGATGAAGTAGAAGAAGAACAAGAAGAAGTAGAAGTAGATGTTGAAGTAGAACAACAAAAGGAAGAAGAAGAAGAAGACGAAGAAGAAAAGAGGAAGAAGTAGAAGAAGAAGTAGAAGAAGAAGATGAAGGTGAACGGGAAGAAGAATGAAAAGAAAAAGGAGAAGAAGGAGAAGGAGGAGGAGAAGAAGGAGAAGAAGAAGAGGAACAAGAAGAAGAAGAAGAAGAAGATGAACAGAAAGGAGGAGAAGAAGAAGAAGAACAAGGAGGAGGACAAGAAGAAGTGGAAGAAGAAGTGGAAGGAGAAGGAGAAGAAGAAGGAGAAGAAGAACAAGAATAGGAATGAGAAGGAGAAGAAGAAGAAGAAGTGGAAGAGGAAGAGGAAGGGAAGGAAGAGGAAGTAGAAGAAGAAGAAGAAGAAGAAGAAGAAGAAGAAGAAGAAGAAGAAGAAGAAAAAGAAGAAGAAGAAGAAGAAGAAGAAGAAGAAGAAGAGGAGGAATAACTAGAACAAGACAAAGAAAAAGAAGACAAAGAGGAATAAGAAGAAGAAGAAGTGAAAGAAGAAGAAGAAGAAGAAGAAGAAGACGAAGAGGAAGAAGAAGAGGAAGAAGAAGGGGAAGAAGAGGAAGAAGAAGAAGTAGAAGAAGAGGAAGAAGAAGAAGAAGAAGAAGAGGAAGAAGAAAAGAAAGAAGATGAAGAAGAAGACGAAGAAGATTTATAAGAAAAGTGAAAGAAGAAGTGGAAGAAGAAGAAGAAGAAGTAGATGAAGTAAAAGAAGAAGTAGAAAAGAAGAAGAAGAAGAAGTAGAAGAAGAAGACGAAGAAGAAGAAGAAGATTTAGAGGAAGAAGAAGAAGAAGAAGAAGAAGAAGAAGATGACCAAGAAGAAGAAGAAGAAGAAGAGGTAGAAGAAGAAGATGAAGAACAAGAAGAAGAAAAGAAGAAGAAGAAGAAAATATGAAGTACAACCAAAAGAAAAATAGTAGGAGACTAAAAAGGAGAAGAAGAAAGAGGTGATGATGAAGAGGAAGCAGAAGAAGATGGAGAAGTAGAAGAAAAAGTGAAAGGAGGAAGGGAAGAAGAAGAAGCAAAATAAGAAGAAGATGATGAACTAGTAGAAGAAAAAAAAGTGGAAGAAGAAGAAGAACAACAAGTAGTAGAAGTAGAAGAAAAAGAAGAGGAAGAGGAAGAAGAAGAAGGGGAAGAGGAAAAAGAGGAGGAAGAAGTATATATATATATATATATATATATATATATATATATATATATATATATATATATTACCTGAAAAAAGATAAGTATAAAAAATATAATATATCCAAATTAAAATTATTTAAAAAGCATACAAGTAGGGATTTAGACTTACAAAGTAAAATAACCAATTCAAAGTCAAACAATTCACAAAATGAGATAAACTATATAGGAAAGTTACATTTCAAAAAACTAGGGACATTGCTATGACATACTTGATTTCCAAATATTGAATGAATCTAAATGTCTCACAATTTCACTAGTATCCTAGAATTCAACTTTTTTGAATAATTTATCTCATTTCTTTAAATTTCTCTTAATTTTGTTACAAGACTATTTACTTAGTATTAAAACACTAATTTTTATTATTTATTCCTTTTTATTTTGAAAATTTGTTGTAATTCAAACAATATCATATTGACAAAAAATAATTGTCATTAGACTAATCTTAAGCAACTCTATTCAATTAAATATTTATTTTGAAATTTTTTAAAATATTTAATTTTTTCTGATTTTACTTTTTTTTAAGGGAAAAATTGATTTGTATCTATTTTACCAAATGAAGATATTACACTCAATCTGATTAGTACCATGGAATACAGTTTTGCCATAAATTGCTTTTAATTTCTTAAAATATTTCTTTTCTATTTAGATATTTCATTATGAAACTCTAATTCTTGCATAATTTGACATTTAAAATGCCTTATTTGGCTTATTATGCTACATTAATTTATTATATTTCAAAATTTTTAAATATTTACTTAATTTTGAAATAATAATTTTTTTTTATTTTTATTCTTATTTTATTTTATAATTGTCATAACAAACACACCTCTCTTAAAAGTTCCATTTTATATACTAATGCTTTTTTTTTTAATATTTTGGCTCATGTTTTGAGACAATTTGATTTGCACCTAATTTGTTGGAAGAGTATGTTACACTCAATCTTCTTAGTGTCTTGAAATATAAGTTTTTTGTATAATTTGTTCTACTTCTTCAAATATTTCACTTTAACTTTGTTATATTACTATGATACTCTATTTTCTTTCATTATTGCTTTTACACCAATTTATCTCATTTTTGGCTTTAGCATATATTTCCTTAATAGTCAAATAATTATTTGTTATCATTTAATTTGAATTGTTTTAGTGATTCATTGTAATTCCAAACATTATCTGATTGATATGTAATAATTGTCATTGGTCTCATCTCAATGAGCTTTATCTAATTTAATATTCATTTTCATATTTTTAATATATTTAATTTTTCTTACGGGCCATTTTGATTGGTTGCTAATTTGATTATTAAGGATATTATATCTGATATCCTTAGTATTTTGGATTGCAATTAGCCCATAAATTCAACTCATGTTTTTAAAGTTTTTCTTTAATTTTGTTTTATTACTATGTAATTTTAAAATGTCTTCTCATGTAACCTTTACATCACTTTAATTTTTTATATTATATTACTTTATTTTATCTTATTTTGCATTAATATTTAAAAGATAATTAATTATTTTATTTTTTATTTAATTTTAATAATTTGTAGTAATTCCAAACTATGTTTAATAAAGATGAAACAAATGTCATTGTTTTGTTATATTACAATTCTTCAATTCATATTAGTTTAGATTTAATATATTTCAATTTAATTTTAGGAAAATAATTTTTCACTATGTTTGTTTGTAAGTTTTACTAATTTCTTGTAATTTTAGACGTGGTCTAACTGAGTAAAAAATTTCATTCAACTCATCTTAACCAACTCTATTTAACTAAAAAAGGTATTTCTAGATTTTTAAAATATTTTATTTTGAAGATTTGCAAGTTGTGTTATGACACTATTAGATTTGTATTTCAACTTACGATTGAGGATATTCTTGCTCACCATTCTTCTTTATGATTTAAATCATAAATGTTTAGCATTTTGTTATAATGGTCTTATTTTAGTGTGAATCATACTTAGTTGTGATAAATAGGTTATTCACTTTTGAAGATGGTCAATTAATTGTCTTCAAAATATATTTGAGTGTTCAACAATCTTCAAGGATTGAAGATGCGCACATCAATTTTTAAAATGCTTTCTTTTCAATATAAAATAGAATGTTAGCTTGTTGATTATTAATCATATGGCACATCTTTTCATTCAAATCCATTCAAATTCAACAAAAAACATTTAATTGTTTAGGAAACATAAGATTCTTTTGTCAATGATTTAATAATTCCAAATTTTACTTGAAACATTGATTGATTTATCAATTAAAAGATTTAATTTTTTTTAATTATTGAATTCATTCCTTAGTTAAATCCTACTTGTACTTTTTTGGTAAATTTTTTGCTAAACTTTGGTTATATTGGAAAAATAAATTTTATTAAATTCAAATATCAAAAAAATATCCTCGACACATCCTAAACATGAGCTCAAGAACAAAGCTTTCAGGTGGACTAAGCTCGAGTGGGCCCTTGCAAGCTTGGAGTTAGGTGACCAACTAGAATCATGTAAGGTAAAGCCTGAACTTAGTTAGGTTGCAATCTCAAAACTTACTTATGGTAAGGCATATAATGCATAGAGCTAAATAGAACTAAAACCAAATATGTAATGTGTGCCAGGTCAAGCCCATAATTATTTTAAATTTGCATGTATACAAGCAGCCCAGGATTATAAGAATTGAAAATAATTTTGATATTGTACATTATGGTGTTAAAGTATTTTCCAAAGTTTAGTGCCTCTATTCCATTACAAGATTTCATACCATCTAATCATTGTGTAGATAGCTAAGGTTTAACCATCATGTAAGCTCTGCTTCAATGATCAAATTTGATAGTCGTAGCCCCATCCAAATCTATTGGATGATAACATTTGTTTTTTTCTTGTCCTTGAATGGTGTTGCTCTAAAGTATCCATTTCAAATCTTATGGCTTAAATCATTTCTGTATTTACCATAGGTCAATCAAAAAAACTTGATCCCATCTAAAGTGACTGAATCACCTAGGTTTAATCAATGTTGAACAAATCATCCATAATTCATTCACTCTTAAATTCTTTAATCTAATGGTAAAAAATTTCATTGATTAGATTTGATGGCCCTAGTTGATCCTACTTAATGACTAATCCTTTTGTCTTTATTTGAGCTACTTTGTAGCCATCTTGAAAGAAATAGTTTTTGAGCAATTTGGTAGAAGATTTTGGAACAACTTTTCTTTGACTTTCTAGTAATTAGGAACAAACCTTTCTCATATAAAGATAATTATTATTAATGAAATTCCTAATAAATGTGAATGACTAATAAGATCTCATAAAAGAACTACGTGATAATCTACTAGTGCAAAAGTCTCTTATTAGTACACTATGACTTAGTGTTACACCAAGCACAAAATTCTTTTAACTAAGCATAATTGTTTTAAGCTTTTTTTGTACTTGTCTTCATACTTCTTAGCTCATTATATGTTTTATAGAAATATTTTTTCTTTTTATATTTTCCATTTCTTTTTTTTTACTTCTCGATATTTATAAAAGCCCATGTTTGGGTTAATCTAATAAAAATTGAATTAGGGGTGAGCTCCCTAAAGGCTTTGGTTATAATTAAAACTATAAAATCTAGAAGCATGCATGTGAATTATAAGGAAAAACCTCAAGTAGGTTTGAGGTAAACTGTAAACAAAAATCTCGATGAGCTTAGAGGAGAATCATAAAGAATAATGTAAAATTTCAACTCTTTTAATAGTGAAGTTGTTCCCACCCTTGGTTAGGAGTGCAAAATGGTTCTAGTTTAAACTAAATAAAACAAAAGTTTTGGTGAAATAATTTAATTTTTTTTGTTAGTCATAGGAATTAAAAAATTATTCAAGGTTTTCTAAAATGAGTAAAATTATTTCTATGAAGAATTTTTGAAAAATAAATACAATAAAAAAATGATAAAATATTATAAAACTAATAATTCAATATTTATTGGAGGATTTCCACAAATTTATTTACATTAGAATGTCGTACTTGGCCTTAATTGTATCTTGGAATGTCGCTTTCCAATATAATTTTCCTCATTTCTTCAAATTTCTCACTTTGATTTGTCATAATACTATGTAACACTCAATCTCAATAAATGTGACCTTTACATCTCATTAATTTTGTTATATCGTAGTGCTTTAATTTTTTTGATTTCAACTTTAAAAAATATTAACAAATATTAAAATTATAATTTTTTGTTGTTTATGATTATTTAGATAAAAAATTTATATTTATTATATAGAAGATCTTATGAATATTAGACAAACTTCATTGGAATCATTTCAATGAACTCTATCCAATAAGAGATCATTTTTATATTTCTAAATACATCATGTTTTTACTTTTTAGCATATTTTATGAGACATTTTCATTCATATCAAATTTGATGGTTGAGGATCTTAGACTTGATCTTCTCATCATCTTGTAATATAGTTCTTTGGTACAATTTATTATAGTGTTTCAAATCTTTCACTTTGAATTAGTTATTTTATAATGAAATTATAAATCTTCTCCTATGTGACCTTTATAGCACTTAAAATTACTTATATATCATTACTCCAATTTATATTATTTTAGGATTAATATATATCTTCTTAATATTAAAGTAGAAATTTCATATTACTTATGTTAATTTACTTTTGTAATTCATGGTAATTCTAAATGAGATTAGATAAGACAAAATAATGCTCATTAGAACTATCTCAATGAGCCATATCTAATTAAATATTCATTTTCTCATTCAAATATTTTATTTTCTAAAATTTTGTCTTATGTTATGAGATATTTTGAGTAATGCAAAATTTTAAGATCAAGGATATTTTAGGAAATCTCTATAGAATCATGGACTAGAACATCATCTTAACATTTATCCTATTTATTCAAATGTTTTGCTTTTATTTGACTATATCAAATTGCTTCAATTGTCTTATTTTTTTTTTCAATATATATTTACTTTACATTATTTAAAAAAATTATTTATTATTTATGTTTATTTATTTTTGTAATTTAAAGTAATTCAAAAATAGCTTTGATTAAGATCGAAAAAGCATTATTTATTCTTCAATTAATCTCATTTAGCCATAATATGTATTTACTAAATATTTAAACAATAGTTCAACATTATTTATATTTGTTCAGTTTTGTAATTCAAAATAATTCAAAACAAATTCTATTGAAGATGAAACAAATATCGTTGAACAGGTTTTGATGAGCTCTTTTTAACTAAAAATTCAGCTTTATTTTTTAACATTTGGCTTTCATTATGATTCATTTTGAATCTTATCGTACTAGAAGGCCAAAGATGTTACAATAGGTCTTAGTATCGTAGAATGTAGCTTTCCCTTTTTGTTAATATTATTTCTTCAAATCTTTTGCTTTGATTTCATCATTTTACATGAAACTCTAATTCTTTACACATGTGACCTTTATATTGCTTTGTTTGGTTATATACATTACTCTAATTTATCTTCTCTACAATTCAATATATCCATTTAAGAATAAAACAAAACTTTATTATTATTTATACTTGTTTACTTTGCTAATTTGTAGTAGCTCTAAATAAGGTCCAATCAATATGAAACAAAAATCAATGTTCCTCTTAATGAGCTCTATTTAATAAAATATCCTTTTAATCCTTTTAAATACATTTTCTATATTTTTGGAATACTTTATGATACATTTAGATTTGTACTTGGATTAATATTTGAGGATGATACACATGATCTATTTAGCATCTTTGAATGCAAATTTTTACAATTTATCTCATTTCTTAACTTTTTCACTTTGATATTGTTCTATTACTATGCAACTCTAAATTTGTTTACATGCAACATTTACATCACATTGATTTGGTTACAAAAATTTGCTTCAAAATATCTCATTTCTATATCAATACATAATTGCTTAATATTAAAAATACTAATTTATTATTGTTTATGGTTATTTTCTTTTATCAATTATAGTATTTCTAAATGAGGTTAGAAAGAGATGAAACAAATGTAATTGGCTAAACTCAATTAACTTCATCTAATTAATTATATATTTTTATAGGTTTTAATATTTTTTTCAAAGTTATTGCATTTTTATGATATTTTAATTCGTACCTAATTTAACACTCAAGGATTGTACACAATATCTTTTTAGTGTGTTGGAATGCAACTTTATGCTATTTGATCTTATTTTAGAAATGTTTTACTTTGATTTGGTTATATTACTATGAAACCCTAAATGTCTTACTCTGTGAATTTTATATCACTTTAATTTCATTTTATTACATATCTTCAATTTATCTCATTTCAACTTTGATGTATATATTTACTTAAAAAATATAAATTAATTTTATTTATTTTTATTACTTTCATAATTTTATTTAGTTGCAAACCAGGTCTAATCTAAAAGAAACAAAAATCATTGGAATCTTCTTGACTAGCTCTATCATGTTAAATATCATTTTTTATATTTTAATTATTTTATTTTTTTGAATTTTTTCACACATTAGAAGACATTTCACTCAAATTTTACTTGATTATCAAGGATGTTCCACTCAAACTTATTATAATATTCAAATGTTTTTCAAAAAGTACTTGAATTAATGATCGAGTTTGTAAAATTCCCTCTCCAAGCTATCTTATACTCCTACTTTCTCATTTAATTTATTTCACTTTTATAATTTTTTTCTTTGATTGTCACATTAATATGAAACTCGATTTCTCCTCTGTTATGACCATTAAATCACTTTGATTTTGTATATTATGCTGCTTCTATTTATCTTATTTCAACTTTTATAGGTACATATATATACTTACTTCATTTTAATCATCAGGAACATCATTCTAACCAAATCCTTTGAAATCCTACTTAAAACATTCCTGGATTTACAAAAGATAGATGTCTATTTTTCAATCATTTATTCCTTTCAAATTGCATTAAAACCTTTCCTTGATTTAAAAATCATAAGGTTTTATTTTTTAATTATTTAATTTTTTTTTCTTTTTTTGAAACATTTTTTCCTTTGCTCTTTAACTACTAAGATGAAAACTTTCCAATATAGTGAAATGCTTAATGAATCTAAACAAGTTTTAAAATTTCAAAAAAGAACTATATGATAATCTATTTGTTTAAAACTCTCTTAGAAACATAGTATAATTTAGTACTACTCCATATTCAAAATTGTACCAGATACCTTAACACTTCAAAACTTCCATTTTCTAATTACTCTTTATTCTTATGCCTTACTATGTCATAATATACAAAACAACAATCATAATAACTGATAAAGTTTTAATAAAATTATTTTTTCATTATAGTTTCCTTTTCCTTAAGAATTGCATAAGTCAATACTAAAATATTAAGTTCTCTTTTATCTGATATAAAATCAAGTTGGGGTTAAGCCCACAAATGCATAGGTTATAGTTGAACCCATTAAAGCTAGTATTTCAGGGTCAATGGTAAAGAAAAATCTTAAGTTGGTTGTGAAATGTAAAGACCAATATCAAGTAAGTTTGGGGTGATTCATAAGGAAAAACCTCAAACAGTTTGAACATTAACTATAAAGAAAAATATTAAGCTAGAATTACTTTAATAGAGGAGTCTTTCTTAACCTTATTTAGGGTGAACTTATCTTCTTTCTTGAATCGAACCACCTATAAATTTTGTTTGCAATTTTTTTTTATTTTTATTAATTCAAAAAACATAAAATTAATTAAGATTTTTAATAGAGATTAAATTTATTTTATAAACATTTTTTGAAAAAATATATTATCAAAAAAAAAACCACTATTCACCCCTCTCTTACCCCTGTCTGTCTTACAATTCACACACTTATTTACTTTAGATGTTTCACTCATTCTCTATAATTTCTTGAAATACAGCTTTTACATAATTTATCTCATTTTTCAATTTGTTTTCTTTTATTTAGATATGCTGCTATGTAACTCTAAATCTCTTTCCATTTAACATTTATAATGCATTGATTTTCTAATATTACATTGCTTTAATGTATCTTATTTCAGCTTCAAAAATAAATTTATTGAACATTAAAGAAATAATTTATTTTTTTATTCTTATTTAATTTGATAATTCACAATACTTATAAACAAGACCTTATTAAGATGAAACAAATCTCTCTTACCCCTGTCTGTCTTACAATTCACACACTTATTTACTTTAGATGTTTCACTCATTCTCTATAATTTCTTGAAATACAGCTTTTACATAATTTATCTCATTTTTCAATTTGTTTTCTTTTATTTAGATATGCTGCTATGTAACTCTAAATCTCTTTCCATTTAACATTTATAATGCATTGATTTTCTAATATTACATTGCTTTAATGTATCTTATTTCAGCTTCAAAAATAAATTTATTGAACATTAAAGAAATAATTTATTTTTTTATTCTTATTTAATTTGATAATTCACAATACTTATAAACAAGACCTTATTAAGATGAAACAAATGTCACTAGTCTGATCTTAATAATGGTCTCCATCTAATAAAATCTCTACTTTATATTTTTAAATATTTATTTTCTAACCATTTGGCATTATATACAAGACATTTTGATTCATACCCAATTTTATGATCAAGAATATTTCACTCAATCTTCTTAAGATGTTTAAACTATAGTGTTCCCATATAATTTATCAAATTTTACAAAATCATCCACTTTTATTTAGTTATATTGCTATGAAACTATACTTCTCCTCACATGTTACGTTTATATCTCTTTGATTTAGTTATAGTAAATTGCTTTATCTTTATTAAGATCTAATGTATATCAATTTAATATTAAAATAGGAATTTGGTGTAATTTATGTTTCATTATTTGGAAATTTGTAGCAATTCCAAATGAGGTTCAATTAAAATAGAACAAATATTGTTGCACTCATCTTCAGAAGCACTATCAAATTAAATACTTATTTTGATATTTTGAAGTATTTTATTTTCTAGAGTTCTTACATGCTTTACGAGATATTTCAATTCATACCATATTTTAAGATCGAGAATATTAAACTTGATCTACTTAGTACATTGGAATGCAACTTTCTCATATAGCTTCTCTTAATTCTTAAAAAATTCACTTTAGTTCAGTTATATTCTTATGTAACATAAAATCTCCGATCATCTGATTATTATGTTGAATTGATTTAGTTATATTAAATTTCTTTAGTTTATATTTTTAGTTACAAAATGTACTTTTTTAATATTCAAAATATAATTTAGTCTAATTTATGTTTATTTGCATTTGTAATTATGTAACTTTAAATGAGGTCAGATGGATGCAAAACATATTTCACTAGACTCAACATGACGAGCTCCATCAAATTGAAAATTTACTTCCATATTTTTAAATATTTTATTTTCTTATGTTTTGCTCATTTTATGAAGCACTTTAAATTATTTCTTATTACATAAATTATGATGTTACACTCAATATTCCTAATATCTTAAAATGAAATCTTCTCATGCATTTTATATCATTTACTCAAATCTTTTCCTTTCATTTAGTTATATTACTATGAAACTCGAATTCTCCTCTATTGTGACTTTTACATAATTTTGGTTTTGTTATGCTACATTAGTCTATTTTATCTTATTTCAACTTTAATGTATATGCACTAAAATTTTAAAAAATAATTTTTCATTATATATGTTTATTTATTTTATTAATTGATAATAAATCTAAATGAGGTCCAATTTAGAAACAATAAGGTCATTAAACTCATCTCAACAGGCTCTTTATAATTAAATATTCATTTTTTATTTTTTTAATAATGCTTTAGGTTTTTAGCATGCCACACATGACATTTGCATTCGTGCCTAGTTTTATGGATGAGGATCTTAGACTTGATCTTTTTTTGTAACCTGGAATGTAACATTCTCAAACAATTTACACATTTCTTCAAATATTACACTTTTATTTGGTAATACTATTAAGGTTCTCTAAATCTACTTTTTTGTTAATTCTACCTACCTTTGATTTGTGTATATTTTGTTTCTTTAAGGTATCTCATTTTATCTTTAATACATATTACAAAATATTAAAATTATACTTTTTATGATTAATTACTTTAGTAGTTCATAGTATTCCAAATGAGGTATAAATGACGTCAAACAAATATTGTTGAACATTTATAGATGAACTTTATGCAATTAATTATTAATTTTTATATTTTTAAAAAAAATTTAAGTGTTTACCATGCATTACTATGAATTTTTATTCGTACCTAACTTTACGATCAAGAAGGTCACTCAATCTCTTTAATATCTTAAAATGCTTTTTTATATAATTTATCTCATCTTTTCAAAGTTTTATTTTATAGTGAAAATATTTTGTTGCTATAATTTACCTCATCTTATCTTTAATATATATTCAATTAAAATTTAAAAATAATTTCTTACTATTTATGGTTTTTATTTTAGTAATTTGTAGTAATGTCAAATGAGATCTAATCATTATAAAAGAAATATTGTTGGCTTTATCATTTAATTTTTTTTCTTTCTAAGCTTTTGGCATGCCTTATAAGACATTTTGATTTGCTGCTATTTTAAAGGTTAAGGATTTTACTTTCAATCTTCTGAGTATCATCGAATGCAAATTTTTCATACACTTTGTCTCATTTCTTAAATATTTTTTGTTAGATTTGGTTAACTTGCTAACCTTTACATCACATTGATTTTCTTATATTACATTCTTTTAATTTATCACATTTCAACTAAATATATATCTACTTTATATTAAAAAGTAATTTAACAATTTTAATGTTGATCTAGTTTAGTAAAAAAAAGAAGGTTTAATTGAAAAAAATAAATGTGATTGAACTCGTGACCACAAACCCTATCTAATTAGTTATGTTATTTTATATTTTAAAATTTTTTATTTTCTTCAATTTGTTATGCTTTATGAGACATTTTGAAACATAAATGACTTAATAATTCAAAATGTTACCCTTGATCTCGTTAGAATCATTTAACTTATTTTTCTTGTGCGATATATCTCATTTATTAAAAGCTTTTACTTTTAGTTCCTTGCAATCCTGTTGAACTCTAAACCTTCTCTCATGTGTTGTTTATATGGAATTTATTTAGTTAAATGACTTTTCTCTAATTTATATCATTTTATTTTTAATATATATATCTATTAAATATTAAATAACAAATTATTATTAATTATGTTTAATTTTTTGTAAATAATACTAATTTCAATCAAAGTCTACTAGAGATGATATAATCATTACTAAACTCATCTAAAAATTTCTATTTAATCAAAAATTTAATTTTATATTTTTATAGTATTTTTTTAATAACATTTTATTTTTCTTTAGGGAACATATCAATTTGTACCTAATTTGATAATCAAGGATATGAAAATTAATCTACTTGGTGTCTTGGATTATAACTCGCACATAGAATTTGACTCATTTATTTCAATTCCTCTCTTTGATTTGGTTATATTACCTTGTCACTCTAATTCTTCTCTTGTGTGTCATTTACGCATTATCTTTGATTTGGTTGTATTGTATAGCCTTAATTTATCTCATCTCAACACTAACTTATCTTTACTTAATAATAAAATGATAATTTACTATTATTTATGCTTGTATTCTTTCTTAATTTGTACTATTTACAAATGAGTTCTGATCCATACAAAAAATTTTATTGGGCTCATCTCAATGAGCCCTTTCGAAATAAATATTTATTTTATATTTATAGATATTTTACTTTCTTAGATTTGAATGCTTTTTCATGTAATTTATCTCAAATCTTCCAAATTTTTGCATTGATTTGCTTATTTTTTAGTTATACCAAAAAATCTTCGACCAACATGAAATAAATGTCATTGCACTCAACTCAACAAGCTCTATCCAATTTTTTATTAATTTTTATATTTTAAAATATTAAATTTTCTAACATATTGTCATGCATTTCAAGATATTTGGATTCGTACTAGATTTAAAGAAGAAGAACGTAGCACTAATTCACATACGTACCCTTCAATGAAACTTCCACATATAAGTTATGTAATTTTTTTCTGTCTTGGTTATATTACAATTTAACACTAAATCTTCTCCCTTGTCACCATTAACTTACTTTTATTTAGAAAAAGTTGCATTGCTTTAATAATTAATTTCCTTAGTATGAACTCAAAATCCAATTTTTTAATTTTAAAGTAATAATTTATATTTATTTATGCTTTTTTACTTTTGAAAATCCCTAGTAATTCCAAATAATATCCTATGAAGAGCAAATAAATATTGTTGTAATTGTCTCGATGGGCTTTATTTAATTGAGTATTCTTTTTTATATTTTTTCAAAATATCTACTATTCTAGTTTTTGTGCACGCTTTACAAAACATTCCTTTTCTACTTAACATAATTTTCGATAATATTACACTCAATTTTCCTAGTATCTTGAATGATGTTTTCCCACGTAATATATCTTGTTTGTTTTAATTTTATGCTTTGATTTTGATAATTATTATGAACTCTAAATCTCCTCTTTAATGATTTTTACATCCCTTTCATTTTGTTATATTATAATAAATCAATTTATCTCATTTGTTTATAAAGTATATTTACATAACATTATAATAGTAATTTCTTGTTATTTAAGAATATTTATTTTTGCAGTTTTTAATAATTCCAAATGATTCTTGATATAGATTAAAGAAATGTCATTTAGCTAATCTTAATGACCTACATCCAACAAAATATTTGCTACAATATTTTATAAATTTTTTTTTCTAGAATGTTTTCATATTTTATGACATATTTTGTTTCATGCTTGATTTAGTGATCTAGAAGTTGCACTTGACTATCTTAGTATCTTAGAATGCAGCTTTTCTATAAGTTTGTCTTATTTACTCAACTTTTTTTATGATTTTGTTATATTTTAATGTCATTCAAAATCTCTTCTCATCCAATCTTTATATCTTTTTGAAATATTATTTTGTTTGTTTATGCATAATTACCTTTTAATTCTTAATAATGCAAAATAATGTCTGATGTTGATGAAACAAACCTTGTTAGACTTGTCATAAAGTGCTCTAACTTTTTACATATTTATTTTTAAATTTTCAAAGATTTTCTATTCAAGGTGTTGGCATACTTTATGACATATTTTAAATTACCTATAATCTACTGATTGGTGATATTACAATTGATCTCCTTAATATCTTAGAACTCAATTTTTTAATATAATTAAATTTATCTTTACTTTAACATATATTTGCTTCATGATAATGTAGTTATATAATATTCTTTATTTTAATTTTCTTTGCCAAGTTGGAGTAGTTCCAAATGAGGTCCACCCAAAACAAAGAAAACATCATTTTGGCACAATTTAGGTGACATTTTCGTTAGCATCGGATTTAACAATTAAGAATGCTATCCTAGATCTCCTTGGTAACTTGGGCTGGAACATTCCCAAATAATTCATCTCAATTATTCAATTTACCTCTTTGATTTAGTTTTATTACTATGTTACTCTAAAGCTCCTTTCATGTGACCTTTATATCACTTTAATTTTATTATATTATATTTCTTTATTTTATATAATTTCAGCTTTAATATGTACCCACCAAGTATTATAAATACTTTATTTTTATTTATGATTATTTTCATTTGTAATTATTAGTAATTCCAAACAAAGTTTGATCATGACAAAACAAATGTTATTAGACTAATCTCAATAAGATGTATCCCATAAATATTAATTTTTTTTATTTCTTAATCTTTTATTTTCTTTAGTTTTCGGACTCTTTACAAGACATTTTAATTTCTAGTTGATTTGGTGATTGTGGATGTTGCACTTAGTCTCATAAATATTACAAAATGTAATTTTTCCTATGGATTAAGAGATTTACTGCAATATTTTCTTTTGTTATTATGTTACTCCAAATCTTCTTTCTTGTGGCCTTTGCATCACTTCAATTCTTTTAATTACATTTCTTTGAATTATCTCATTTCAACTTTAATATATATCTACTATGTATTAAAATAATATTTTTTATTATTTATGTTTGCTTACTATTCAATATTTATGTTCATTCAACTCATCTAATGAACTCTATTAAATTTTTTTATTTCTTAATGTTTATTTCCTTTAATTTTTTGAATCTTTATGAAAATTTTGTATTTGTACCTAATTTGATGACCATAGATGATGCAAACAATCTCCTTAGCGTCATGGAACAAGAATTTTTCAAACAAATGATTTCATTTATTCTAATGTTTTGCTTTGATTTGTTTATATTATCATGTAACACTTAATCTTGATTCATGTGACTTGTTTTTTGCTTTGATTATTTTATATTTTATTTCCTTAAGTCAAACTTATTTTATCTTTAATAAACATTTATTTAATTTTAAAAATAGCAATTTATTCTAATTTATGCTAAGTTATTTTTGTAATTCCATGTAGTTCCAAATAAGGTTGGTTTTAGACAAAGTGAACCACATCCAAGTCGTCTTTAAGAGGTTTGTGAAATTATATAAACATATTTATATTTATAATTATTTTATTTTCTAGGTATTTATCAAGCTTTATGAGGGATTTCATTTTGTATAAGGTTTGATAATTTATGATGTTGTAATTTATTTTCCTAGTATTTTATAACGCAAATTCTCCTTATCTGTTGTTACAATTTGTCTTGTTTTAAATTTATTAAGTATATTATATTTTATTTTTAAAATAGAAATTTATTTATTATTTATGCTCATTTACCTTGGTAATTCATAACAATTACATATGACTTTGAGTGGAAAACAAAATATGCTTTCACACGTCTCAAAAAATTATACTTAATTAAATGTTCTTTTTTATAATTTATTAATTTTTCTTTTATTAAATTTTGGCACACTTTACAAAAATATTTCTAGGAGGGGCTTTTCACTCAAAGGGCACCTGACCATGGGCTCCACTAATGTAGTAGAAAGTTGGATGGAATAGGCACCGTAAATGATAATTAAATATGAATATTTGGCAGTATCCTTTGTAGATGACTTAAATTTATAATGGTGCATTGTAAGTGGTGGTATTACAGTTATGATCCATTGAGTTCCAACCCTATGTTAGAGCATATTCAACACCTCAAAGATATAGACATCATAAAGTTTCAAAATACCCCTTCCTTACTTCCTTAGGTTACTCAACATGCTCTACTTTTTGTTATACATATTATGGTATTTTGTGTGGTATTTCATGTGGTACATTATCAGATACTTCATGTTGTACTTCATGTGCTACTTCATGCCATACTTAATGTGATTCTTCGTGTGGTACTGTTAGGTTCACATTGTGTTTCGTGGAGGCTTTTTTTGAAGCGAGAATGAAATGTCTTACATTGTCCATCTTGGAAGTTAGATGTTGTGATGTGGTAATTTAGCACTTTCCTTTCTCTACAAATTATCATGATCCACTGAGATCCAACCTAATGTCTTAATAGATTCATCCCCACAAACCCTAAGATGTCACATAGCCTTCAAACATTTTGCTCACTTGCTGACATCAATTATTAAAATGGTACTAATAATAGGCTAACGTGGGTGGAAAAAGCATCACTTCTTTGGCCTTATTCATCACTCATGATTACATGGGTGGATGTGGAGCCTCTCTTTTGAGAGATTTGCATTCTTTCTTGATGAAATTGTCATAATATTCCATTTCTAAGGGGAATTGAGTGGAACAATCTCGCACATGGAAAAGTGGAAGTTAGATGGCATAGTATCTAGAGCTGTTTTGCATGGTTGTGCATTGTGCATGCATGACAGCCAGTACATGCATTGACAGCAACATCCTATGGCACGACTGGGTGGTCCTACAAAGTTTAACTTCTTTTTTTTATTTTGTTTAATGTTGTGAGTTCTTGGTGCCTCAAAAAAGTGATGCTATATTGAGAGACTTGCATTCTTTCTTGATTGAATTATCATAATATGCAATTCATAAGGGCTATATAATGGTGCAATGTTTCCCTTGACAAAGCAAAAGTTTGATTATGTAATATGCTCTAGTCCTTGTGCACGTTGGGCAATGCATGTTGTAGCACTGTGACCATCCAAAAGGGATCTATGATTACAAGAGGCATTTACTCTGGGTATGCCTAGTAGAATCTAGTGTGCACTACTAGTCAAACTTAAAAAGTTTACTTTTTAGTGTTTTCTAGTGCTTAGGGCCACTAACGCATGCATAAGGTCATATCTTATTTGGAGAATTTCCTTCTTCAAGGAAAATAGTCAGAGTATGCAATCATTAATATGCAATATGTTATGTAGTGTAGCATGTGTTAAAGTGGGAGTTGGATGATGTAATAAGTGCTAAGGTTTGCGCATGCTTGCCTACATTCATAACCACATGTTGCTACTAGTACAATGGATGATAGAACATTAGGCATGTTATAGAAATGAGGCTGGTGGAACCCAAAATGTGTAATATTATGAAATTTTGGCACTGGGGGTTGTTTGTCAAAAAATAAGTGACAATTTGTTATGCGGTGTCGACCATAGTAAAGTGAAAGTTGGATTATGCAGTATAAGGTAGAATTTGTTCATGTTGGGATTCACTCCAAGGTAGTGATATAGCCCATGTGTGCACAACTAACAGTCCACCTTGCTTACCTGTTCCATGAGGCATCCTCCGTGAGGCTTTTAGGTCCCAAAAACTAAAACATGTTTTGTGATTTTTTGCATTGTAGACTACTGGCCCATAGATTGTGTGATGCCCTTTTGGGACACTTGTCTTCTATCTTAACTAAATTATCACAATATGTAATCTACAAGGGACAATGTGTGCCATATTGTAGTTCATGAAAAAGTACAAGTTCTTTGGTGCATATGCATAAAGGTTTGTGTATGTTGGTTTTGGCCTTAGTCATGCATAGCTATTACTGTACTCAAGGTAGCACACTTGGAGTGTTATAGCACAGTTAGTGATGGCAATGTGCTAGGCATGAGTGCAGAAGCTAGTCCACTCATGCCCTATGACATCCTATGCATGTGCTGGGTTAGGACCACAAAAAGTTTAATATTTTTGTGTTTTTAATACTGTAGGTTGCTAGTGCATGGATAAGGTGATGCACTATTAGGAGAATTTTCATTGCACAAGTTTGAAGTACCATTATCTTCCCTTTACTTGGAGCATTGTAAGTGTAGTTTTTCTCATGTTGTGATGAAGTTTTGGTGGTGCCAAATGCACTCAGTAATGTCCCTTTCATCTATGTCACTACCTTTCATGGTGCAATTGCTTGTTGGCTGCTCGTGGCCCTTGAAATAGCTTTCTTCATGCATGGTAATTTTTTGTTCTTAATGTGTAACACTTTTTGGCCATTGTCATTACTTCAAACTACTAATGTAAAAATAACACTCTAGTGGAAACTAGACTTGGTCCAATGTGGAACTATTACAGCTTGCTTGCTACTATTGGCTTTGTTCGATGTGGTGTTGCCTGTTCGAAGTGAAAGTTTTGTGTTGTAATATATTTTTGTCTTTGTGGTTGTTGAGCATGTTGTTACCTTTGCATGTTGCAATGCATGATGTCAATCCTCACTTGGGTGCCTTGTCTTGCTATGCTGTGGCATTGATGGTGCGAAAGTGTGGCTTGTTAGTCATGGAATTGCAACTTTTTTAAGCAATTAACATGGTTTTTCTTGGTGGAAGGCAAAACTTTTGATCAAATAATTTTTTTGTTTTATTATCATAGATGCTGGACAAATCCATTTGTAGTTATATGAGTCATCCTCAAAATCTTCGATTTGAAAGGTGCAATAATATTTTGTCATTTTAATTGTTATTTGATTAGTGCATGCCACTATGGATCATTTGTGTGCTTGTGCCCATTTTCTAGGGCTTGCTACTTATCATACCATTTGGGTGCTAGCTAAGGCCTTAAGCATTAATTAGGCTTCTTGTGCTTCTTTTGGTACATCTTTGAGGTTCTTCGAGCTAATGGGATTAGATTGGCTTAAGACAGCTTCTGTATAAGAGATATTTTTTATGGTGCTACTTCTTATGTCTTGGCTACCTCTTATTGTGATCATTCATTATGCGTATAGATTTGTTATTTAATCAACCCTTCCTAAGGATGACTTTCCTATGTTACCCTTTTTTAATTAGAGTGGTAGGTTCCATTCAACAATTTTGTTGATCCCACACTTCTTTTATGTTGAAAGTTTTGGGGTCCTATAATGCTATTGAATGTGTGATCATACCTACTCCTATTCACTTGGGCATGGAAATCACTCGTTTTGCTCCTTATTCTCCACTAGGGACTAATATCATTGAAGAATGTTATGTGCAAGAGGCAATGTTTTAGAACATGATGAATGGTAACCAACTTGAAAGCATTTGCGCTTCCTTTTTGGAGCATTACTAGACATGATGGACATGTCAATTATGACATGAGGTGCTTCCAAATGCTTTATCTTTATATTTCTACCTGGTTGATTATGTGAATAGTCAAAAACTTGCCTCAAAGGTTAAATGACACTTGTGTATGTATGAATAATGTTTTACAATGAAACTATAAATGGCTTATTAAATTTTTTATAATTTATTTGATGTACATGTTACCAAAAAAATCATAGCAATTCTAGAGCTAATACGTTTACTGAACCTTGAGTTTTAAAAGAGATGAATTCATTAAGTACATGGTTGATGCAAACTTTTGCGCAACTTCTTGACAATTTTGGATTGTAGGTCCTCCATTCCAAAGATGCATTATTTGATTTTTTGCCTTATCAACATTTGATTGTTGGATATGAGTATACCATGGTGGTGATTAGTGATGGACAATCATGGTTTGATCTTGGAGAAGGAGCTTGAGAGGTAGCTACCACATCCAACGAAGGTAGTAGGAACACAAATTACCCCATCCAGACTTAGGGAGATAATGACAATAAATTATTTAACTTGCTCAAGGTGTTTGGTGATTTGAAGGACTAAAATAAAAATACCTTAGATTAGAGGGTAGGTCAGGTGCCAATAGTCATGGTAATTCAAGCACCAATAGCATGTATCTAAATTGTATTTAAAGAGCTCTTATTATGACCTTGGTTTGGGTTTGTCGATCAACTATTTTGTGTGCTCTGCCCACCTTGATCCGTTTACCCACAAAGCTTTCTTGCCTTAGTTGGCCGACTCATGTCATCAACATCATTACTTTGAAGAAATTATAATGGTCAAAGCAAGCGATGCTCTAGATAAAACAGCACGTGATAGCATCATAGGATTTTGATCCATTGTGCTGGCCTTTGTGAATGAAGTAATGATTAAGATGGACATCATGGGCTTTTCTATTTTATAATCAAAGATCACATTTTTGGAATTATTAAAGAGAAACAACCATGAAAGAATTTTCAAAGGATGTTTTAATTAACCAAGAATGAATGATTTAATTAACTTAGAATGAATGATTTAGGCTCTAAGAAGATCAAATAGCATCATAATTTGTACTATAATTGATGTCGACAAGGGATTGGAAAGGATTTTTGACACATGCATAACACTTTAAAAGGATAAAGTTGAAGTAATTGTAAGAAGCATATTCCCCAAACACAAAAAAATCATACAAAAGTGCATGATGTGAAACATAGTCCATAGCATTGTTGCTTTTGCACTTTAAATCATACAGTTTGAAGGAAGTGAGCAATGGTTGTAGAAAGAGGTAACCAATTAAGTGAGGAATGGATGTATTTAAATTTCGTTCATTCACCATTGCCTCAACATTGGGAACTAGAGTTCTCAAAAATTCCATTTCTTCAAAATTAGCAATAATCTTTGTTGTAGAAGCTGAACATGAAAGCAAATTTGTCTTGTAATAGTAATAAGTCTACTCATGTCATCCTATGCAATAATACAAATTCTACCATTTAAATCATCATGCAATATTGCATTTCAATAGAATTTAATCCAACCAATTGGAGGGGAAGCCAAATAAGAGGTGACAAGTAGCCCACAAGGCTGTTAGAGCTTTCGTTATTTGGACATAATTGGATAGCTATAGCTAGTGGTAGCTACAATGTGAATGTTCCTTTGAAGTGTAGTTAAATTTGAATACATTTTTCACATGTGCCAAAAAATTCCTCTTACACCAAAGGTAGAACAATGATAAAGAAGCATATTTGACTTCTTGAAAAGTTGTTTCCACTATAACATTCATAAACATCCAATTATGGAGCTGAAAAATGGAAGTGACATCCCTACAATTAATGCAACCAAGTATGAAGCAATCATTTAAGAAGTTGTTGGATAAGAGTTCTTTCATAATATGGCATTCCTAAAAAAATGTTGGATTCCTTCATTGGTAGAAAGTAGATTTAATGCTAATCTTCATGGGAAAATATTTACTTGAGTTTGCACTTCACATTGTAAACCCACAAGACCTCCTTCCTTGAAGGACTATGGCTTATATTTCTTCTAATGATAAATTATTTCAGTGCAACATCATATCCTCACTCAATTTGAAGAAAACCAAATCTATTTTATTTAATTTGGCCCAAAGAAAACATAGAATCAAAAAGGCTAAATTAGGCATGAATAGCTTTTAAATCATTTTGTGATCCTACACACAGTGCTCCATAACCAGCCTCATTACAAATTGCCGAATGCTCCACATCCAAGTTAAGGTAGGCTGTCCAACTAGTAATCAGAAGGAAGCCAAGCCAATTATCTTATTAAATCGTAACAAAATTACCTACAACACTCCACCAAAAATATATTATTTATGATCCAGGAGGCTGCAATATTGAGTGTGTTACAAATATGAGAAGCACCATGAGAAATATGAAAAGTCTTATCTGTTATAAAGCATTTGGACCTGAAGGGTTGAACCCACAAAAATTCTCCATAAGCAATAACCCTTCTAACAAAGGTTTGCAATCAACTCTTACTACCATGCTGACAAACTACAAACTCTGAGTCCCTACAGTCCTTAGCTAGATTTACCAATTCTAAGTAGGAATAATGTATTTTGTTCTTGTTATTTGAACTACTCCATAACTAATGGTGCAATTGTATTCACCATCTTATAAATATTTTGATAAAATTCAAACACTTTCTCCAGATGAAGCTGTTGCTTCGAGCCCATAGATTGTATGTTCCACTTCACTTTAGTTCTAGTGTATTGACACATACAACCTAATTTTGTGTGAAATAATTTCCTTAGTATCTAGTAATCTATGACTCCTAAGGCATGCCAAAATTTTTACTTAAAAGCCACCATAGCATATAATTTTTCAATCCAACCTCCACAAAATATAGCTTTAAACATTATTCATGCTGTTGAATTTTTATCTGAAATGATCCCATGCTACTAATGAAGCAAAGATTTGCAAAGTTGATTTTAGCCATAACCTTTACACAAATAGTTATGAATCCCACCTCATCAAAGCTATAGGCATATTGGAGCCTAGCTTGTTCCACAATTAGTAGAATAAGACCCAAGGAAGTTCTCAAATGCATCTAGATTATCTAACCCATAAGCTCCCTATAGCCAACACCAATTTGTCATAACAACAAACCTTTTTTGGATGCACACTCAAGAGAAAATACCATCAATCAACATAAAGTTAGAACCATATGTAATCCTAATTTTTTTTTCAAGTGTTCCTAGTAACAACAAAATAATACAGAAATCCCTGAATTTCTTAAATTTGTGAAGTTGTTGTACATTGATCTCCTTGATCTCGTTTTCACTTATCTTGTCACCCCTTTTGGTTTTTTGATTTTCCAAAGTTCCTAAGGGTTTTCCAACTCATTATTCATTTGTGTTCTCAATATCTACTACATAAATATTATGAAATAGAATTTTTAGAAGTTTTATAGCTTCAAGAATAGCAATAGTTTCCATGGCAAAAACAAACAAAAAATTCATGTTCTGCTAGCAATAATAATAAGCCTATCTAACTCATCTCAAATAACTATACCATTTCCAACATTGGGATTTTATTGCACTACTAGAGAGCAATTTATCTTTAGTCCCCTCATTGTAGTGTTCTCAAATTAAGCACCTTGCTCATGTGTGCTTGCAAATTTTAATCAAACCAAAGGTGATATAATGTTGAAGTAGTAAATTTGATTATAGGAGATGTAGTTAAATCCCATATATTTTCCAACATCTAATTAACAAGCTCCACTAAAGATTAAAATCCTTAATATTACCTCATCAAGCATGAAATTAGTGCTTGCAAAATGGCTCTCCTAAAATTCCTCCACCTTATGACAATCCCACAAGCTATGTTGCACATCCTCTTTTGTCTTCCAACACCATGGCCAAAGCACATGCATTTTAATAACTCTTGAACATAGCTATAAGCGAGTTGAAATTAAATTAGAAACTAATCTCCACATGAAACCATTGGTTTGATGCTACAACTACAATTTTCAAACCCACACAACCTCATCTCTTGTAAAATTTTGGATTACAAACATGTTGTTATAAACGAATTTTGATTCCATCCTAGTGTCCTCATTATATTTGAATTAAAACATATCCCATTCATTTGAATTGGCCCAAGGAGAATGCATAATCTAAAACATTTAAGTGCAAATAAATTTTTTATCTTATCTTAGCCCTAAACATCAATGTCCTTAACAAGCTTTGCTACATGAATTGGATGCTCCACTTCTCTATTTATATAAGTAGGCCACAAAGCAATACAAAGAATTCCAAGCCAATTATCTAAAAAGAATGTGACTTTCTTACCCTCAGTAATCTGCTAAACCATATTAATTATCTAAGACACCATAATACTGAGTAACACACAAGTATGCAAAATATTATGCAACATATAAAAATTATTGCATACCACATAATACTTGAACTTGATGCTAAACCAATAGAACACCTTCCTGAGCCATAACTTGTCAATAGTGCATTGTAATAAATGATATGCAGTAGGTTGAAAAATTATGAACTCGAAGACTTCCACACTCTATAACAAGAGTAACCAAATTCAAGGAGGCATAATACATAGTTTTGCCTACATTTGAACCACTCCACAAGTATTGATGCCTCAGTTTCTCTAAACCATTACGAATGCCATTCAATATTAAAGAACGGGCTAAGTAAAATTTAAGAATAGTAGCATGTGCATAGTTTATCATGAGAATGTGCCCCCTCCATCAATAGACACCTAACTTGTCAGCTTGACACACAATTCTCAACTCGATCAATTATAAATTTGAAGTCTTTTTCTTTGAAATTTAGTTGCTGCAATAGATATTCCTAAATATTACAATTGAGCAACTTGACTCGTATATAAATTTCTTACTGTTATCTTCCTTAGTTGTATTGCATCCCTTTGTTAAACCATAATCTTGTCTTGTTGAGATTTATCTCCTAACTAGAGTGTTGTATAAACTACTTCATATTGTCCAAATTGGTCCTAGCTATAACACAAGTTGTATGTGCATATATAAAGATGTCTTGAGCATATAGATAGTGAGCAATCATTTGTGAAGAATGGCAAATTCTAATCCCAATCGATAGATCTTGCTCTACATGGTGTTTAATAAGAAAGAGAAATACTCATACACAATGGTAAAAAGGTTTTTAAGAAAGTAGGCACTCCTACTTAAGACCCATGATTGCTCCAATCCATTAAAGGTAGATCTTATTAAGCATAATCCCAAATCTTAATGTAATGATACAAGCTACAACCAAATCACACCAAAGATTTGGTAATTATAAATGCTTTTGCATATTCAACATGAATTTCAAATTAACCTTATCATAAGCACAATCCAAGTCCATCATTAATGTTGTGAGACCTTCTATAAGAGTAAATCAATTCATTTACATAGCCATGACTTATGTTAAAAGCATAGTATCAGATATAATATTGTTAGGCACAAAATTAACTTATTACCTAGTAATAGTATCAGGAAGCACCATCTTTAGTCCACGCACCAAAAGTTTAGTCACAACTTTGCATATCACATTGCAAAGACTATTGGGTCTAAAGTGTTAAGGTTTATGAACACCCTACACTTTAGAAATTTGGATGAACAACATGTATTTCCACCTTTTAGGTATAGAGTTTTCTTTAAAGGCAAATTTCATAGTAGTGAAAAGAAAGTGTGTTCCCATCCCAATGGTTAGCTTCCCAAAGGTTTCCCTACTACCACCACCATGCTTCCTCTAAAGTTGTAGCCTAGTTATAAGAGGAAATACATTATGACAAAAGGTCATGTTCTAGCTTTGTTAACCTCATCTTAAATTCCTTAAGTCGAAGCTCTTGGATCTCTCGCTCCAACTAGCCAGGCATACTAAGAATATTGTCATGTCTAGCTATACTCCATTTCTTTAAAGTTGATAGTGCTCTATTAAATATAGTAGATAGACCATCCACAGGGTTGCTCATGGTAATTGTATTCCAAGATACCTACACAACATCAGTTTTATTCAAATATAGTTGTTCAAATTAGAAAAGCAAAGTTTATGTTCAAAGCTAATATGAGGAAGATGTGTCACTATAATACACAAGGGAGCTTGTATAACATTAATATTCAAGAAAGTTTTATGCAATCTTTAGTGTATAAACACACTACCCTCCATATTGTTGCACAAACTAAATCGATTCCCGATAAATCCCATGTTTGCTACATCTAAATCATGCATTAAACTATTTACCTCATCAAGCATGAAATTGGTGCTTACGAAATTACTTGCCTAGAATTTCTTTGCCATATGGCAATCCCACAAGCTATGTTGTACATTCTTTTTCATCTTACAGCCTTATGCCCAATGAACCTAAAGCTCAATACCTCTTGTACACAGGTAAGAGCGAGTTAGAATTAAATTCAAAGCTAATCTCTGCTTGAAAACATTAACTCGATACTACAATTAGCATTTCCAAACCCATACAGTGAAATATTTTATTAAATTTTTTATTATAAACATGTTACTATAAATGAATTTTGATTCCAACTCTGTGCCCTCATTGTACTTGAAGTAAAACACATCTCATTCATTTGATTTGGTCCAAGGCAATTGCATATTCTAAAACATTTAAGTGCCTATAAATTTTGTATCTTATCTTGGTTCTAAACACCATGCTCCTTAACAAGCTCTACTACATGAACTGTTGTTCCACTACCATGTTGATATAGGTTGGCCATAAAGTAATAGAAAGAATGCCAAGCCAATTATCTAACAAGAATGAGACTCGCTCACCCTCAGTAATCTACTAAAGCATATTAATTATCTAAGATAACATAATAATGAGTAAGATGTAGGTTCGTGAAGCACCGTGCGACATAAAAAAATTATTGTTTGTCACATAATTCTTATATTTGAATTCCTGAACTCATAGACCCCTCCTTAAGTATACCTTTGCTATAATGCTTTCCATTCGATGCTATATACCAGGTTGATAAATTGGAACTCCAAGACCACCACACTCCTTCAAAAGAGTAACAAAATTCTAGCAAGCATAATACATAGTGTTTCCAACATTTCAACCACTCCAAAAGTACCAACAAATCAATTTCCCTAAGTCATTAAGAATGCTTTTCAAAGTTAAAAAGTGGGCGAAGTAAAAAGTAAGAATAGTAGCAAGCACATAGTTGATCAAGAGAATATGCCCACCATAAATAGAAATAGAACCTTCCATCTTGAAATAAAATTCCCAACTCAATCAATTATAAATTTCAAGTCTTTTTTTTTGAAATTTGGTTGTTGCAATTAGTGTGCCTAAATTTTAATTTAGCATATTACTTCATATTGTTCCTATTGTTCCTAAATACAACACAAGTTACATGTGCATATATAAAAATATCATTAACATATAGATGTTGAGTAATCATTAGCGAAGAAGTGCTAAACTTAATCTAAATAGATGGATATTGCTATACCTATTGCTTAATAAACCAAAAGAGATGCTCATACACAATGGTAAAAAGGTTTGGTAAAAGTGGACATGCTTACCTAAGAACCATGATAGCTTCAATCTACTGTAGGTGGATCCTATTAAACATATTCCCAAAACTTGGTACAATGATACAAGCTTCAACTTAATCACTCAAAAGATTTAGGAATCATAAATGATTTCACATATTAAGCAAGAATTTCTAATTGTATCATAAGCTTAGTCCATCTCCAGTTTTAATGTTATGAGACCCTCTGTAAGGGTAAATTAGTTCAAATACATAGCCATCTCCTATGTAAAAAACATAATATTAGATGTAACATGGCTAGGCACAAAAGAAACAAGTTCCATAATAATAATATCAAGAAGCACCATATTTATTCAATCAAACAAAAGTTTAGCCATAACATTGTATATCACACTGTAAAGATTAATAAGTCGGAAGTGTTAAGGTTTAGAAGCACCTTATATTTAAGAAATTAGGGTGACCAACATGTCTTTTCAACTTTTTTGTGTAGAGTTATCTTTAAAGAATTATTTCATAAGTGACAATATCCACTAGGTAATTTTCCAATAACCATACATAAACTACACAAAAAAGCAATCCATACTAGAGGCTTTATTTCTTTTGATAGGCTTAGCAACATTTCTAGTCTCGTAATTACTGTTTGGAACAAATAGACTTATTAGTTGTGCAATGTTGATATCTCTCAAAGGTTAAAATGTGGGGCAATATTATATTGCCTAAAACTACACTTCTAAATGAAGAACAACATAAGTATATCTTTAATCTTAATTAGGGAGGCCACCAACTCCCTACTATCATCTTTAAGATGATTTATATAATTTCTTCTTTATTCAGAATTATCTACCACCTAAAAGAAAGCATGTTTTGATCCCCAAGGCTAGCTTAATGATGCTTAGCCTACTACCACCACCATTTCTTCTTTTAAAGTTATAAACTAGTTGAACTAGATAATACATTGTGTTAAAAGATCATGTTCTAGCTTAGTTAACCCCATCTTAGATTCCTTAAATTGAAGCTCCAAGGTCTCCTGCTCAAATTGTTGAGTTATATTAAGAATATTGCCATGTTGAGCTACTCCATTTCTTTAAAGTTGATAATACTTTACTAAATTTTGTAGATATGCCATCCATAAGATTTCCCATTATAAGTTTATTCCAAGCTACTTGCACAACATTAAATGAATGTGGAAATGATAGCTATAAAGTTTCAAAATAACTTCTTCTCTTAGTTTTATTCAAATATATGAATTTTAACTTAAAAATGCAAAGGCTATGGTCTAAGACAATACAAGAAAGATGTGTCATTATAGTACTCAAGAGAGCCTATATACCAATAATATTCACAAAAACTCTATCAAACCTTTCAATATATATATGTGCATTACCCTTTTTATTGTTACACAAAGTGAGCCCATTCCTAATAAATCCTAAGTTTTCTAGATATATAGCATCCATGAAACTACAAAATTCATATTGAGTCTACCCACAACTTAATTATTTTTGTACTTTCTTCTTCTTCTATGCAAGTAATACATCAAAATCTCTTACAATAATCAACAGATCACCAAGCTTTTCATATTCTCCTATTTGGTCTTAGGTTGTCTAACAAATCATATAATCTTTTGATACATACAAAACGCAACATTGCCAAGAATTATTGTTACTAGATCTCACCTAGATAATACCCATATATGAGGACGATTATACAATCTCATGCTCCACTCAATGCCTCCAAAAAACCATAATACCCTATGATAATTTGGTCAAACGATGGACAAAGTAGTTCTAATTCTACTCAGAAGTGAGTCTACCTCACACCTATCAAAGTTTTCCACCAATGTTTCCAACAAGACAATAAAAATACCCCATTTTCCATTACAATCAATACTAAGTAGTTGCAAGATTTCAATACTCTAATCCACTAAATGTTCCATACTGCAAAAGCAACCATTGTTACCTAAAAAACTTATAATTGGAAAAATTTCATATCTCTACTACACTCCCAACCATGTCAGGTGTACATTTTAGATGCACCACATTTCATAATCACAATGGGGACTCAAATATTAGTAGCAGTGAAGCACCTCACCATATTTTGTAATTCAACAAATATCTAGCTCCCATTTGAGATCACCCTTCAGTAAATGTTCTCTCTTTCCTAAAAAAAAAAATAAAGTATTGATTGTAGGAATTTGAAGAAGCTCACACCCATGTAAAAATTTTGTCTAAGCATTTCCTTAATCATCCAATAAATTGCTTCTTAAATACTACACAACATTATCTTAAGTTGCCTCTACTATGGTAAACTAATGTACACAAGCTTCTTAGATATAAAGCTAATCTTTCGAAGACTAAACATCTACAACTTCTAGCTCTTATTATATTTCCAAGAATTCTATACAGCATACATCTCCATATAGGTAACAAAAAACCTCTAGTTCTCATTCCAAGTGAACTCCATGAATTCAATAGCAATATAGCATATGAAAATTCTATATTTACAGCCAAGGAAAGAAGGCTAAGCACCTAACTATTTTTTCATTTAAGGAAATGCACCAACTTCCCTTTGAGGTCCTCCTTCTGTAGACTTTCTTCTCCACCTTAGAAATAAATTATCGGTTCCAGGTAGCTGAAGTAGATCACATCCATATAAGAATTCTATCTGGGCATTTCCATGGTCATCCAATTAAGGTTCTTCTCAAAAATAGCTACAAAAGTTTCTTAAATGCATAGTGAATCTTTCAATTGAAAATTATCTATATCTTCCTCTGCTTATAATCTCTCTAAGAAATTTGCACATAACACATCTTAAAAAATTGCATATTTTCATTATTACAAATTATTGTTCTTCCTCTACTATAAACACTATGGTATTTTTTAATTCTTTTAATCACCATATCTACACCAACAATAATATTGTTTCTTCCTACCACATAGTTGTGCCTCTGCTCGAGCCAACCTTGAACCTTATCTAGTAAGATCATCTCCAAGTTGGTAACCAAGATCCTCTAGGTAATAATAACCTACATTAATATTAAAGTGAAGCCTTAAAGAATTCTAGGTATAGTTTCCAAATATATCTAGTAACACAAAAGCCACCTGCATTTCCTTAGAAGTTCAAGGAAACAAGGTGCCACTACACTTTATTCTAACAATTTCAACTTTTTCCTATAGTAGCACCAATCTTTTTTTTAAATTTTTAAACTTTATAAGAAGAATCCCTTACCTTTATTCATTTTTATTTTCGTTATCATCTCCACATTCTTTTCATGGGGGATTTCCCCTTTTTGCAGACTTTATGAGATATTCTAATATTGGATGGATTAGGAATACCAAAGACATCCTTTTACTCTCCTACAATAAACACCTTAATCTATGAAGAGCCACCAGTGCCATCAACAATTTGATGAACAGTGCTTTTTCGTATTGATATAATTTTCACTTGATGCTCTTTTTGTCTTGCTTACTAATCCTTTGTCTACTCATATCTTAGTTATTGACATTCCTCCTCTATTATGCCACTATAACCACATTCATAATTCTAGGTTGCACAATAATCCCAAGTCCAAACCTTGTTGCTTATCATAATCATCTTCTATCTCCACATGAATTGCACTTGTCCCTACATTTTTGTCATATTCAAGCCCTACTTTAATAGGACAATGACTCTCTACTATAGTAGCATTATGAGCCAACTCATTAAATGTCCTTATCCAAATGCATGTCTAAAATTACCACAATGGAAGTAGTTAGAGGGAAGTCGTCTATTACTAAAACCTTTAGAAAAATCAACAAAGTGGTCCATTTAGCCACATGACCACTCTAAGAGGCTTGGATAGGTCATTTCATACATGCACACTTATAAAGGATGTTGTTTGCATGTTATTCATCCAACCATAAAATTGAATAGGCTCTTCTATAGACTTGGCAATGTGTAAAATGTTCTGTGTCCCAATACATTAGAGGGAATGCTAAAAAACTAACCAATGTTGTCTCACACATAACGACTAAAGTATTTGGTCTAAGTCTAGGTTTCAACATATCTAATCCTAGTGCAAGGTCTATAACTTGCTAAGGACCTCCTAAGCACATAGAGTCCCTATCTATAGCTGACTCAAAGTGCAAACAAAAGTAGCCCTTTGCTAAGTCTATAACCCAAAATAAACTAAAATGCCCCCTTCTACATTGGAGTACTCTGGCAATCCATTAAATAGTAAATGAGCACTATACACTCTATAAACTTGATCATATTCGTGGTAATGAACCCAATGATTACTAATTTCATTTGAAAGATGAATTGGATCTTTTATTACGGATGTCATATTATTTTATGCTATCAACTTCACATCAACATTTGCCAGTCTCTCCATGTAATTGCCAAATGAATCTCAAATGGAAATTTTATTACCATTATTCACTCTCCATCCCATAAAAGCTTCTAAAACTCACCTTAACCACACTACATGCTAGCTTGTTACTATTCAAAGAATTTTCCTTCATTTCCACTTTAGCATTGTAAAAAACACTTTGGATGCACCTTCATAAATCAATCACTTAAGAATTATTGGGACATATAACATTCTTCTTTGATATAGTATACACCTTTCAAGCTCTTTCAACTTCGTTTCATTGTCTTCTTTGCGTAGGTTTTTTGAAGTCTTTAATATCTCTATTACCATATTTAATTTTCTAGTTAATACATCCAACTTGTCAAAATGGAAGTAGTTAGAGGGAAGTCCATAATACTAAAACCTTTCGAAAAATCAACAAAGTGGTCCATTTAGCCACATGACCACTCTAAGAGGCTTGGATAGGTCATTTCATACATGCACACTTATAAAGGATGTTGTTTGCATGTTATTCATCCAACCATAAAATTGAATAGGCTCTTCTATAGACTTGGCAATGTGTAAAATGTTCTGTGTCCCAATACATTAGAGGGAATGCTAAAAAACTAACCAATGTTGTCTCACACATAACGACTAAAGTATTTGGTCTAAGTCTAGGTTTCAACATATCTAATCCTAGTGCAAGGTCTATAACTTGCTAAGGACCTCCTAAGCACATAGAGTCCCTATCTATAGCTGACTCAAAGTGCAAACAAAAGTAGCCCTTTGCTAAGTCTATAACCCAAAATAAACTAAAATGCCCCCTTCTACATTGGAGTACTCTGGCAATCCATTAAATAGTAAATGAGCACTATACACTCTATAAACTTGATCATATTCGTGGTAATGAACCCAATGATTACTAATTTCATTTGAAAGATGAATTGGATCTTTTATTACGGATGTCATATTGTTTTATGCTATCAACTTCACATCAACATTTGCCAGTCTCTCCATGTAATTGCCAAATGAATCTCAAATGGAAATTTTATTACCATTATTCACTCTCCATCCCATAAAAGCTTCTAAAACTCACCTTAACCACACTACATGCTAGCTTGTTACTATTCAAAGAATTTTCCTTCATTTCCACTTTAGCATTGTAAAAAACACTTTGGATGCACCTTCATAAATCAATCACTTAAGAATTATTGGGACATATAACATTCTTCTTTGATATAGTATACACCTTTCAAGCTCTTTCAACTTCGTTTCATTGTCTTCTTTGCGTAGGTTTTTTGAAGTCTTTAATATCTCTATTACCATATTTAATTTTCTAGTTAATACATCCAACTTGTCAAAATGGAAGTAGTTAGAGGGAAGTCCATAATACTAAAACCTTTCGAAAAATCAACTGAATGGTCCATTTAGCCACATACCCACTCTAAGAGACTAGGATAGGTCATGTCTTACACATACACTTATAAAGGATATTGTTTGCATGTTATTCATCCAACCATAAATTTGAATATGATCTCCTATAGCCTTGGCAATGTGTAAAATGTTTTGTGTCCCAATACATTAGAGGGAATGCTAAAAAACTAACCAATGTTGTCTCACACATAATGACTAAAGTATTTGGTCTAAGTCTAGGTTTCAACATATCTAATCCTAGTGCAAGGTCTATAACTTGTTAAGGACCTCCTAAGCACATAGAGTCCCTATCTATAGTTGACTCAAAGTGCAAAGAAAGTAGCCCTTTGCTAAGTCTATAACCCAATATCAACTAAAATGTCGCCTTCTACAATGAAGTACTCTATCAATCCATTAAATAGTTAATGACCACCATACACTCTAACAACTTGATCATATTGGTGGTAATGAACTCAATGATTACTAATTTCATTTGAAAGTTGAATTGGATCTTTTCCTACGAATGACATATTACTTTATGCTAACAACTTCACATCAGCATTTGCTAGTCTCTCCATGTAGTTGCCAAATGAATCTCAAATGGAAATTTTATTACCATTATTCACTCTCCATCCTATAAAAGCTTCTCTAAAACTCACCTTAACCACACTACATGCTAGCTTGTTACTATTCAAAGAGCTTTCCTCCATTTCCACTTTAGCATTATAAAAAACACTTTGGATGCACCTTCATAAATCAATTACTTGAGAATTATTGGGACATATAACATTCTCCTTGCATATAATATGCAATTTTCAAGTTCTTTCTAGTTCATTTGATTGTCTTGTTCGTGTAGCTCTTTTGAAGTCTTTCATCTCTCTATTACCATATTTAAATTTCTATTTAATACATCCAACTTGTCAAACAATTTTCCCTCATCATCCTTATAAGAATTCACTTCACAAGAGAACTCATTTGACTCAAATAGATCTAGTGGATCCTTTAAATTATTTCTTACATTCCCTTGAGTAGCATAGCCATTGTTTGCTAGACCATGACTACAAGGACAATGTTAAGATCCTCAAAATTGTCACTTCTTGAGATTAGAGCATCTTTACTTATTAGCCTTGTTAGGGATGATTTTTCCATGCATTTTATATTTTTCATAATCTTTCTAGACTTTGTGCAAAATATTGATAAAAAACCTTTTGCAGTACTCAAAGAAAAGTTGATACTATATGCATTTCAAGTTCACTGGCAGTACAGAACATGGCTCATAAATAAACCTTTTAGCAATTCCATTGCTTACACCTCTATCTGATTGTAATTGCATCCATCTATAATTTTGCCTATCTATAATTTCATCTAACTACATCTTAATATGCATACAATTCATGATGTAATTGGAAAACTATGCAATTCTAAAAGTCTATAGGTTTAATCGTCTATTCTAGAAAGTACATTTGTAAGGTTGTAACTTCAAAGAATATAGGGCACCAGTGGGACTGGAGCCTACAACTTAAGTTTACTCAATTTGGGAAAGATTACCAGGTCAACACATAGCTAGGATTGACATATTGAGATCTTGTCCTTGATTCTATTTGAGGTGATGCATGATCATTCTTAGTTGATGGAGTGATTTACCTAATTAATTATGTAAACAAATATGACCTTAGTTTGCTAACTAATTATGCACTGTTCAAGCCTTGTAGTTAACTTCTTAGAGGGACAATAGCCCTTTGACCTTGGTAGTTTGAGACAATAATAGGTGTGTGATTCCTTTAGATGTTTTGGGCCACACACACTTTTGAATGACGTACTCAACAAGTTCAATACCTTGGTTGAAAGGCTTTGGTACTCTTAAAAATATTTCATCATGATAAGAATATATCATTGCAAGTGTTGGTCTTCAATGAGGCATTTCTAATATGCTTGAGTTATCATCTCACATTGCTACATTCTTGCCCTTGGTGCACACTACTAATCACTACTATCAATTGAATTTTCTAGAGAAGTGTTCCAATTGCTACATTGCAAACTATTTGCTATTTATGACTACTTGAGAAGTCCATTGAACCATATCATTTAGATAAAGGAGACATTATAAAAAGGTTTCCATAGCTAAACCTTCTAAAGGATCACTAATAAGTGCCATGAATGATCAAGTGATTTGTCCAAGCTATGGGAGTGTGATGACTATTCAATGTCATATCCTTCAAATGTGCATACTTTTTCTTCCACATGGAGCATGATAAAATGGAGGATAAACAACAACCTATAGGCTTGTTGATGCTCCAAGGGAGAGCAAAAGCTGAGCTAGCAACATGTATGTTGTTCGTCGCTACATTTACTTTGGCTTGGCAATCGAACATCGAACGTCTCTTAGGAACGAATATCTTTGATCTTTGATTAATTAAGACTAGTGAAATGTGATTTAAGATATTAATTTTACAATCTTATTGACCATCCTTTTTTAATGTAAGTAGTACCCAAGGAAACATGCCAAGGGCAAGCTTGAGTGGGTGTAATATGACCTATCACTGCTTGTGAAAGCATGGAATCATTGGTCTAGAACCTTACCCCTTTTTGGAGGTGAGTGATGGCACCCTATGCTACAGAATGGTGTGTTAAAGCATTTGGTGATGGTTGGAAATAGACACAATAAGAGGTGGATGCCTTCAAGTGTTATGGCATTGGGCAATAACAATTGACATTGCAATAGAACAAGCAGATGCTCAATGGTGTAGAATAGTGACACCATGTTAAGTGAGGCTACCCATGAAGTTTAAGCATATAAAGATTAGAGAAGAAGGAACCTATGAAGATTCCCTTAGTAAGAAAGAGTGAATTAGGACCAACCAATGAGAAAATTGGGTAGCTTCAATAAAATATTGTAGTCTACAGAGGTATCTTCAATACCAAATTAGGATCATGTCCCCTAGAAAGGGGAACCATGGAAGATTAGAGTCTCATTTGACTTGAAATAATTCAATAAAAGGGAGGGGAATTTCTAAGAATACAAATTTTGATTTCTTACAAAAATATTTTTAGAAAAAAATTTAAAAATAATTTTTAATAAACTTTAGCAAAACTTTAAGAGTGATGTTATGTAAATTTTTATTTTAATTTAAAAAATTCTAATATTTTTTTAATTATAAAGTTTAGTTAAAATTATGAAAAAGAAAAATCAAGAAGAATTAAAAATGAACTTTAACAACTACTAGCTGGTTCTATCACAAAACTAAGCCTATGTTCAAACCTTACAAAAGATAAGAAAGAATAAATACTCAATACAAGTCTTTCGCTAAATGATTGGTACAGAAAACCCGCAGAATGATAAGACAAAAGAAATAAGCTACTATGACAATACAATGAAATAAAACAAAATCAAACAAAAAACATTCGACAACATAACATGAAAATTGATTGAAAAAAAATCTTATACTTGATTAATTGTTAATGTTGCTCAAGTATTTAATTAAATCAATTACAAATAAAGAAAAGTGATGGCTTAGCAATTTGAGAGAAAACATTGAATTTTGGAGTTTGATGACCGAAGGATGTAGTATGTGGAAGCAATGATAACAATGGGATACTAAGTGCTTGAATGTCATGGCATGAAAACTTTCTTTAGATTGAATAAGTAATCAAAAATCTTTTTTCGTTTAAAAATTCTCCATTTATAGACATTTTCTTACTACTAAAAGAACTACCAAACAAGCAAATTAGTAATTAAAATTTTCATCACCATACATTATTTTAGTCAAAATCTACTATTTAATTAACATTTTTTATTACTCAAAATAATGATTAAAGAAGCCATTATGCATGGGTCATTTAATTGGATCATGATCATGAAACCATCATGACTGGATGGATGAAAGCCAACTAGTATTATTTAGAAATGAGATTTGATCATGACCATTAGAGTTGAAACATAATCAAAAGGCTAGATGTAGATCTGAAATAAGGAATAAGTAAGGGCCATGCAATCATAAAATGGCATGATCACATGGAGGATATAATCATGTATTATATAAATGTAGATGAGATCAAGATCATTTGATCACAAAATTGCATAATTGAATAGCTCTAGTTATTCCTAAAATTTGGAAGCATATTGTACAACAAAAAAAGATTTGTTTTAGTACCACATTGCAAAATTGAAAAAAGGTGTTTTTTTAAAAGCTTTGCATAGTCTTGTTATGCAGCTTATTCAAGTGAAGCCTTAGTTTCCATAGAAGGTCATGACTAGTATAGCCAATGATGCATTATACTTGACTTATGGATACAGAAGTGATAACTCAATTCGATACACACATTCATCTTTAATTGGGATTGGTTTGTAAACCCCTTAACTTTCTCAATGGGTTTAGGATTCATCAACTAATCTAAATAAGTTACTATAGTAATCCCATTTATGGGATAGGTATGTTTTAAAATGTTTACTAATTAGTTAATATTATTATAGCGTACTTTTCGTATTAAGCTACTAAAGATTTTTAATGACATAATGAAGCTAAAATGATGTTAATGATAGACAAAAAAAATATTAAAAATCCAATTATATTTTCCAAAATAAACATTTTTAATATAATTTGTGTTCCTTCTAATAAATTCTTCAATCAAGCTTAACATTATAGTTAAAACTAAAATTAAATACTTATAATTAAATTAAAAGTTTATCTTTTAATGGTTTGTTACTTCAACAAAGATGTTCTTCATGGAATTTCACATTTGCTCAACCTTTTCAACTTTCATTATCAAAAAAAAGCATCAACTATCTAAAATTTAAAATTCACTTAAATAAATTCTTACAAATACTTAAGATTTATTATCATTAAACAAAGTACCATGGATGGGGGTCAACAATACACTTGACTCATATTATGGTGCTATAATAGCACTACCAATGAGTTAGGTTGTTCGGAAATGTAGCCCAGATTGTGTAGTAAATCTCATTGAAGGATAAATAATTGCGAGAGACTTATAACAAATAAGTACCACCAGAAAAAGATAAAAAGAACATTGAAAAAAGAGTCAAAAGGTCCTTAAAAGTGTTAGTAGGGATGCAAATGGTGGTCAACAGTGCATCTGGACTAAATGATGAAAGTCATTACATGGTTTGTTGCATGAGCCGATGAGCACACTACCTTGGGTCATTACTCACAAGAGCATAGGCAGACATCAACCTTGGAGAAATCATTATCTTGGTCGATCACAATTCTTGCCCCATCAAAGCATGCCATGAACATACTGCATGCATCGAAAATGGCTTGTGGATTCTGCATCTAACCCATCTTTAAACACAAACTAAAGAATTGGACATGGTTGCATGTCAACAGGTGAGTAAGCTCAAAAAAAACAAAGAAACTGAATGGCGGGATCCTTGTTCGAGGAGTGAGCCACCAAATATGATAGATTTTTGTAAAGTATCCAAGTGAGATAATGCCTATCAGGACCTAAAGGATAGTGAACTATGCCTAAGTGGGGCAAAACTCGAATGAACTCTAGTGGATGCCCTAAGTGATAATAACGTGTAAGTTATTCATCAGATTTAGCCTAAGGCAAAAGTCTAATTGAACCATCTAGTGCTTGGTTCCCTTCAAATCTTCCCTCACGATAGTTGGAGTCACTGTTAGAGTTTTATAAGTTAAATCCAAATATTAGAGGCATTAGAGGCATAATGTCCTTAAACAATTCTCAAACTTTAAAAAGTTAGGAAGGCCCAACTTCTTTGAAAAGTTGAGCCAAAGGATATAAGATCCAAGTGGTGCACTTTTGACATGAAAAATTAGAAATATAGAATGAATTGGAGGCTAGACTCTTGTACCATACTATTGGATAACCTAGACCCCACACAAGGTGCTCATTAATTAAGATAGCATGATGTGGTCTTGGAAGTCCAAATCTATTAAGATGTTTGTAAACACTCACTTATCAAATCAGCTAGCACCAAACATTGATGACACTTAAGCATATGACCAACATCTAGTCATTAGTGCAACACATCACCCAGATGAGTAAGAGAGGGCAATAGTGGTAGCAATGTGTAGGGTGTGAGCCTTTGTGGAGCATCCATTAGTGTGGTTCTTAATGTTAGTATAAAACATATAAATGAGAACTTTCAAGTCTAATGGTAGAAAAGGTTCCATGTGTAATGTTACTTACACTTCGGCTAGCCAATCCTAGAAGACAGGGGAACCCAATGTAGGGTGCCTTTTGGCATGATTTTCAAAGGGACTCAAGCTAAAATTCTTAAGGAAAAATTTGGTAGTCAATGGCAAAATCAAGTGGTCTAGATATGTCAATGGAGGCCTCAGGAAGGGTTATGTTTTTCTTCTAAACAACTTGCCAATCTAGGAAATGCTTCAGCCAGAGGTATGGTCAAGTAATTGGAAGAGCACCACATGTTGAGCATTCTCTCATGCACCCTTGGTCACCCTTGAAAATTCAAATGGCCAGGTTAATTCAAGACCTGATCATACTCACAACCACATCAGGTCCCCAAGGTGAACAACCTCTAGTTGTTGGAGTATTCTAGGCTAGGGAAGTTGAAAAAATGGAACAATTACTTTGGGAAAAGGATTAGCTATAAGGGCTTAGAACGACTACCAATTGACTATTAGAGCTACTTGTGCAATAAAAACTTGTTGATGCATGCTAGGTTTGCAACAAATTCAGAGCAAACCCAATGAGGGGCCTTCCCTGGGCATTGAACAATCAACTGATAATTGGTATGGACATTAGGAATCAAACTATTTAATAAAAACAAGGCATTCTAATAGTCATTGAGGATTCTCACATAATGTTTTATCTACCTAGTGCTATGAATCTCAAAGTAATGAAGTTCAACCAAGCATGGGTTTTTGAAAGAAATAACTATGTATCTCTTAAGCTAACTAAATGCCTCCTCATCTAAATAATGACATGCATGAAAGGACAAACATGATTCCCTTAGTCCTTCTGTAATTTCCAAAGAAACATTATCCAAGAGAATGGGTTAACAAAATCAATGAGGTAAGAACATCTTATTGAGGTGCACTCTAATGAGACTTTCTGAAATGACTTGGGAGGTGTAGCATAATAGGGAGTCAATATGCCAATAGAATTGAAATTCAACTACTTCTAAAGTCATTTTACTTATTTCATAAGATGAAGGTTGAGCCTGAACCATCTTTTTAGCTACATGTCTTACCTTGGTGTATCTATCAGGGTAGAAGACATTACAATGCAGAGAATTTAGTTAGGGTAGCACATCTATTAAAAGATAATGTAGATGTTTAAATATGAATTCAATGAGAATAAAAATCTCAACTTGAATAAAATGATAAAAACTCGTTTCACTTAGAATTCTTGCACAAATGTAAATTATTAAAGTTTTTTCTATTGATCCATTAGGCTTTCAAATTTTATGCTAAAGGTATCAAAAATTTTCCTATAGGGATAGCTAACTTTTTGTAACTAAGCATTCATGCAACAATACCTTTTTATCTTTTGATGTTGGCTCTTCCTTTCATTGTGAAGTAGAATTTACCAAGTGTTGGATAGTTCACCCACTAATAGGGAATTGAGTTGGTTTTAGATTTTCATGAGATAAGTTAGTTTTACTATACTAATGAATGTCTTGTAATAATAATTCAACCTAGTATAAGTGGAACCATTGAGGCACATAATTGATCACCATGCTGAGATGAAAAGGTTATGATGCAAAGCTACTCTTTCCAAGATTTTGATAAAATTTCCTTCACTTATAACTCATGCAATGATATAATATTTAGGCATGTTGTTCACCTATTGTCTGATAATATAAGCTTTGCATGCCAATGACACACAACCACAGTCTTGCTTAGTGTCAACAAAAGTTGGACAACATAGGTACTGTAATAAATGGCAGTTAAGAATGAACACATAATCCCTATAATTGACTTTAATTTGTGATGGGGTATTGAAAGTAGCAAAGTAGCCTTAATCTCATGATCTATTGGGATCCAACCTTTTCATAGCAGATTCATCCCCTAAGAGACATAGACAACACAAAAGTTTCGAAACACCACATAATCACTTGATTGCTTGCCTAGCTTACTCCACCTCATATACTTTATGGTGCTTGTTGTGATACTTATAGTGATACTTCAAATGATTCATTGTATGATATTATATGATTCATGTTGCACCCCTTGGAGACGTCCTTAGGTGCAAAGTTTAAATGCCTCACATTGCCCATCATGGAAGTTGGATCATTTAATATGGGAATTATTGTAGTTTTCCTTCTTAAGAAATTTTCATAATCCACTAAGATCTAATCCTATGTAGTATTAGATCCATCCCATAAGTTTCCTTTTAAAAACATTTCTATTTTGCTCGTATTCTTTATTAAATAGGTGTCACTAGAGATTAATTGTGGGAGTGAAAAAGTGTCGCTTTTTTCCCTTATTCATAGCTTGTCCTTGTCTCAACTATAAATGATGCTGACTCAGGAATTGTAGATGCTGCTCTTTAGGGGATGTTTTTATTTAACAACATTTAGAATTTGAGATGATGCTCTATTCAAACACTTGCCTCCTTCCTTGAAGAAATATTCATAATATGCAATCCATAAGATTCAATGTATGACACAATGCATCCGATGAAGTAGAAGTTGGATGGTGCCATATGCTCCAATGATATTGTGTACTATGCTACAAGAATAGCTACGTGCTGTTACAGCTACCTGCATAGTCGACAATGCATGCAAATTGTAATATTTTTTTTATTTTTTGCATTACATGCTACAAGTGCAAGGATAAGGTGATTCCTTATTAGGTGTCTTGCCATCATTACTAATAACATTATCATAGCATAATATCTATAATGAGTAATTTGTGAGGTAGTGTGACCAACAATGAAGCAAAAATTAGATGGTGCAATATGCATTAATGTTTGTGCATGCTTGGTTGTGGCCCCATCTGTTCACACAAGAGAGCCCTTAGTGCACTATAACACTAGTGCAAGCATATACTAGTGCATTACTCAAGCATCTGGTGACAACTACTTCTCATGCATGGCAACAAGTATATGACACGAATGGCATCCATTGTATGCTACTTTTAAGGCCAACAAACGATAACAATTTTTAGAATTTTTAGCTTTGTACACTTCTAGGATGACACAATATGTGCTAGGATGTACACATGCTGGGTTGCATGCCAAGCCTCACATTGTAAATAGCATTGGATGTTGAACAATTTAGGAGCATATGCTAGTCATTTTATGCATGTCTAATAGTATCCTATGTGTAGTAGTTGGCGCTCACAAAGTGTAATTTTCTTGGATAAAGCAATGCCTTTTCGAGAGACTTATCTTCTTCATTGACAAAATTATTGCAATGTTTAATCTGTAATGGACAATGGACATGTTGTGGCCCATGGAGAAGTAGAAGTTGGATGGTGTAATATATGCTAGGGTTTTTGGAAACTTGGTTGTTGTCCTAGCTTTGCATTGCTATAGCTATGCAAGCAGCATAGCACTGAACTTGTCACAACATGAGTGACAGCCAATATGTTTGCTTCCTGTATCATCCAATGTGACTGACTATTGAGGCCAATAAAGTGTGACATTTTTTGTGATTTTTAGAGTTTTGTACTCCTAGTACATGGACAAAGTGATACCCTATTGAGAAACTAGCCTTTCTCCTCGACAGAATGTTTGCAACATGTAACCAATAAGAAGAAATGTGAAGCACAGTGTGATACATCATGAAGAAGAAGTTGGTTGGTGTAATATCCATTAAATATTTTCTATGCAAGGAATCATCTTTTCCATTTGTTCATGTGGCCTACAAACTTTGTGCACTTTATAACATTCTTTGCACACTACTAGTGAGGCCAATAATGTATCCTTTTTTAAACTTTGTAGTATAGGGCTACTGGTGCATGGATAAAGTGGTTCTCTATTGCATGACTTTCCTTCTTCTTTGATAGAATTATCATAATATGCAATCCATAAGGGACAATGTCAGACCAGGTGAGGCCTATGATGAATCAAAAGTTTAGTGTGCATAATATGTAAAGGTTTGTGTGTGTGGGCCCTTATCCCTAGTTATGCATGATAATTGAAAGTCTACGCATGTGATCATTGGGATCTTATATGAAGCTAATGGAGCACACAAAGTGTAACTCTTTTCTAATTTTTGTGCTGGAGTTGATGCTACATGGATCAGAAGATGTTCAATTTGGAGAGTTTCCTTCTTCTATGAGTAAATTATCATAATATGTAATTAGCAAGTAGCAATGTGTGACATAGTGTAGCTTACGATAAAGTGGAAGTTGGCTAAATCACTAAGCACAAGGGTATGTGCATGCCCTAGTTGGGCACTACTAAGAACTACATGCACTACAACATTTTGCTGGCGCTAAGAAGCATGTTTGTGTGGACCTAATTGTATTTTATTCTTGTAGCTGGTAGAGCTTGCTAAGTGTAATATTTTTAGAAGTTTTTGCATTATGGGTTGTTGTCAGTTGGATAAGGTTATGCCTTATAGGGAGATTTTCCTTTTTATTTAATGAAATTGTTGCAAATAGTGATCTAAGAAGGACATTGTGCAATGTGGTATGGCCCAAGAGGAAGCAATAGTTTGAGAATGCAATATGCTTTATGATTTATGCAAACCTATTTGGGGTCCTAGAATTATACTGCTATAGCTGAGTATATTGATACAGCATTAAGCATGCTACAACACCTTTCATGCATGATGTAGTTGTTACATGGGTCATTATCGCATCCAATGCACAAAGGTTTGCATATTCCCCCATTCTAATTTCTTACATGTGGTAGCCAAACTGCATGTGTCATACAACATTCTCTATGTGTTGCTTATAAAATCCAACTTTTGTTTTTAACTTTTAGCCCTATAGGCTGCTAGCAGATGGATAAGTTGATGCCCTATTCATAGACTTACCTTCCACCTTGACAAAAGTATAGCAAGATGCAATCCATAAGGGCTTATGTGTGGAAAATTGTGGCCCGTAGCGATGTAGAAGTTTGATGGTGCAATATATGCTAGTGTTTGTGCATGTTGGTCTTCATCCCTAGCCATGCGAGGTAGTCCATAGTGTGTGCACATCACAACCAATTAGTGCATGGATTGTGGCATCAAGCACATAGCTGGTGAGGCTCATAAATTGCAACTTTTTTAAAGTTTTAGCATTGTGGGCTATTGTCAAATGGATAAGGTGATGCTCCATTGGCAAGCTTGCCTTCTTCATTGATTGAATTTTTGCAATATGTAATCTATAAGGAGCCAATGTGCAGCATGGTGTGGCCCATGGCAAAGAGAAAGTTGTAAGGTACAATGTTCATTAGTGTATGTGTATGTTTTTCTATCACCAAGGCCACATACTGCTATAGCTTCATGTACTGTAAAGCACTGAGTCCTCTATAGCACTATCTCTCCTGTTGTAGCTTGTTTGCTCATGCCATGTTGGGTTCTTTACATTAGGTTCTTTGGTCAACAAACTATAACTTTTTTGGGGAATTTTTGAATTATAAGCTCCTAAAGCCTAAATAAGTTGATAAATTTTTTGGAGCCCTACTATTTTCATTAATGAAATTATTGTAGTGAGCAATCAACAAGGGATAATGTGTGGTGTAGTGTAGCTCACAACAAAGAGGGAGCTGGATGACACAATATGCCCTAGGGTTTATGCATGTTGGGGTGTGACCATTATATGAGTCATGTTCAACATCTTGTGTTTGGAAGGTGTAACAATTTTAAACCATTTTAAAGGCTATTAGATTAATGCATGCCATTATGGATCATCTGTAAGATTGTGACCTTTTTTTTAGAGCTTGTTGCTTGTTATGTCATGTAGGAGCTAGCTAAGTCCTTCATTCTTAATTGGGCCCTTTATGCTTCCTTTTGCATATCTTTGAAGCTCTTTAGGCTAATAGGATTGGATTAGCTTGAGAACATCCTTGCATAAAAGATGTTTTTGTAGTGCTACTTCTTATGGATTAGCTACCTCTTTGTATAGTTAGTGACTGCATGTAGAGCTTTATCATGTAATCAAACCTTCTTATGTAGAAAGTTCATATATTGCCTACTTTTCATTAGATGATAAATTCTATTCAATTATTTGATTAATGGCACACTTCTCTTATATTGAAATTGTTGGTGTTTTATAATGTTGTTGAAAGTACAATCATCCCTACTCTCATGATGCCAAGAGCATCAAAATCACTCATTTTGGTCTTCATTCTTCACCAAGGTGGGTTTTTAATGAAGAATTCTATTATCAGGAGGAAACATTTTAGAACTTCAGGGATGGTATCCTAACTTTAGAGCATTCGCTCCTTATGAAGTAATGCTAGACATAACAAATAGGTTAACTATGACATGAGGTGTTGTCTAGCATTTTATCTTTGTAATCCTACTTTGTTGACCATGCTAGAAGTCATATATTTTTTTAAGAGATTAAACCATGGATTACTAATTATGAATAAGTTTAGACTATATGACTATGAATGGCTTTTTAGATAATTTAAAGTTTTTTTGGTGGTAAATTTTACTCTGATAATAGTAATAATTCTAGAGCTAATATGTGCACCAAATTCCAACCATTGGATGGGATGCATTTATTAGGTAAATGTTCAATGGATGATTCATAATAACGTATCAAATTACACAACCACTATGCCAGTAATGCAACATTCAAATTTTTGCTCTATTAACTTTCAACATAAAATAGGGGCCTCCATGGGGCTGATAAGCAACATGGAATTAAGATTAAATTTTGGAGAGGATCCTAAGAGATATCTATGAAATCCAAGAAAGGTAGTAGGAGTACAAATTGCCTAATCCTTTCATAGAGAATTAGTGAAAACAAATAAAAATACCAAGCTCCACAAGTCTGATAATTGGAATTAGTACAATCTAAAAACCTGAACGAGGAACTACTGGAGGGAAACTCTAGTGTTAGCAATTGGAGTAACTTCAGATCCAATAGTGCATATCTAAGTTTTAGTTAAAAAGCTCATAGCTTGATATTCGTTTGGGTCGATCGATCCACCTTTTAGTGTGCACTACACTCCATGGTCCTTTTTTTTGTGATACAGTCTAGCTTTAGCAGACCAAATCATCTCCTCAACTTGGTTACTACGAAGACATTAAAGTACTCAAATAAATTTCATGCCCTAGATACATTAGCATGGGACAACATTAAAAGAATTTTGTTATATTGAGCTGGTCCCCAGCATCAGAGTCGTAAGCATTCACATATCATAGTTAGAGTTAATATTCTTGCATTTATTAAAGATGGAACACTACAAAAACATTAGATAATGATTTTTTTATTAATCAAAAATGAAATTTTGGGGCTAAAAGTTGATCAAATATTGTTTTGGTCTCATCCATAAATAATGTTGATTAAGTATTGGTAGATGTTGCTCTTTAGACTTAGTTAATAGCTTATAAGAAATAAAAGTCCTTGGGCTCCTTCACAAAGTAATGGTTCAAGTCAACATCATACTCTTCTTAAAGAGATTCATGCATAAAATCATTAAAAATATAAATTTGAAGTGATATAGGAAGGGGCATTCCCTAGTCCCAAAAAAATTATAAAAAAGTGCATGATGAGCAACCTTTTCAATGGCACTATTGTCTTAGAAATTTTTGTGAGAGTTTTATGGACTTCATACCCAAAGATATAATGGTAAGAACTATTGTTTAATGTAGATGAAAGTGACTTGTTAACTATAGCTATGGATGTAGTTAATCCTAATTTGAAAATAGAAATCATACCCATGGAACAAACTAAACATGGAACCAAGGTTTTTCCTACAATTCTAATAGATCTACCCATGTCATCTCATCCAATAATTCTTATTTCTAAATTCAAGTTATCATGCAAATATGCATCATAATTTAATTTAATCCAACCAATTGGAGGAGTCTAATAAGAGGCAACAAACATCTTATTAAGGCCATATGTCCAAATGTAGGATGTCATTGGAGATTATACGAAATAGCAATTGTAATGTGAGCGTTCCTTCAGAAGGAAATAGAATTGAACACCTTTTCTACATGTGCCTACAAATTCTTGTTACACCAAATGTGTGATAAACATAACATAGCATATTTGATTACTTGAGAAGCTAAGCCATCCAGACATTGATATATATTTAATTAAGGAGTTCAAAAATGGAACTGATGGCCTTATCATTAATCCCACCTAGTATGATGAAATAATTATTGTAGCTACCTGACTAGAGTTATTTCACAATATAATGCTCCAAGAAATAATTTGGCACATCTTCATTGGGAGTACATTTTTAATAAAAAAAGTTTAGATGTCTCACTTCCTCTTTCACGAAGATAGGTGTGAGTAAAAAGTAGATTTAATGCTAGTCTTCATAGGAAGCTATTTGCTTAAGGTTGCTCTTGCACTTTCTAAACCCACATGACCTCCTTCCTTGCTACATTATGGCTATATACAAGCTATTTCATGTACTCTTTTAGGGCAATACTCTATCCTCACTCAACTTGAAGCACAACACATCCATTTCATTCAAATAAGACCATCGAGAATGTATAATCTAAAATACTAAATCAAGCTTAAATAACCTCAAAATATTTTGTGATCCCACACCAAGTGTTCCTTAATTAGCTTCACTTTAAATTTTAGATGCTTTACATCCATGCTTAGATAGCCTTCCAAGTAACAATAGGAAGGATGCCAAGAACATTATCAAACAAAAATGAAAACAAATTACTCATAATAATCCTCCAAGCCATACTACTTATGGTTAAATGTTTTCAATATTTAGTAACTAATTCATAAGAGATCCACTACAAGGCATCTAGAAAGCATTAATTGTGATGAAGTATTAAGACTTGAAGGTCTGAACTCATAAATAGTCTTCTTAAGCCATAACCTATTAATAATGTTTTGTAATTAATGATGACTACTAAGTTGACAAACTATGAACTCCAAGGCCCATGCATTCCATAAGAAGAGTTATCATTTCTTAATAGGTTTAATGTATTGTGTTACTATCATTTGAATAGCTCTACAAGTAATGACACAATGATTTCTCCAACTCTACAATAGTGCCACTAAGAATTAATGTGTGGGCTAACTAATAAGTAGAAATAGTAGCTAATATCATGTTAATCATGATAATATTACTTATCAATAATTCATATGTCTAGATATTTCAATTGAGTGAATTAATGAATATAGTTTTTCCATAATCAATGTCTTCCACTTGCACTCCAAACCCATGATAAATAATGCTTTGTATTTGTTTAGATTCACCATTTCACCTGAAGGATGCATATATTACTCCATAGTACCCCAAATGGTCCTCGTTGTAGCACAAGTTGTAGGTGCATAAATCATGACTTTATTAGCACACAAAAGGTGATAAAATATAAGGGAAGAAGGTTAAATCTTAAACCCAATCAAGGCAACATAATTAGGATGGTTCTAAATATGTTATGACAGTCACTCAAACATAATAAAAAATTATTACAAGTGAGGCCCCTAGTTGTTTTGATCCACAATAGATAGATACCATTAAAAATAATACCAAATCTTAATGTAGTGATAAATGCCTTAATGCAATCACACCAAACTGTAGGGAAATAAAAATTCTTAAGCATATGTAACATAAATACTTAGTTTACCTTGTCATAAGCCTGGGCCATATCTAATTTTGATGCCATCAAACCATCTTCAAAAGTACATAGGTGCAAATGGGTAGCCATTACCTATACCATAAAAATATTATCTAATATAGCACAACCAAGAACAAAAGAAAATATCTCCCTAACAATGATATCAAGAAGCGCCACATTCAATCTTGCCAACAAATTATTTTTATTGCATTATAAATCATATTATATAGGCTAATAGGATTGAATTTCTTTGATTTGGATAGCATTTGAACTTAAGGGATGTGTATGACCAATGTGTCATTACATTGTTTTACTATAAAGCTTTTTTAAAGAATTCTTTCATTATTTTAATAATTTCAACCTATGTCATCTTCCAATAACCATGGACAAGAATGGTTGATAAGCCATCCATGCTATAGGATTTAATTTTTAATGAAAATCATGATAGATTTGAGTTCATCATCACTAATTCAAGCCACAAGTTTAGTTTCATATTCCTCATTAATAGTTCCTAAAGGTTGAAATGGTGTAAAGGGCTCATATTGCACATAGATACAACACTTCTTACTAAAAATGCACATCAAAATAACTTTAATCTTAGTTGGAGAGGCCACCAATTCCCTCATATCATTTTTAAGTTAGCTGAAAAAGTTGCTCTTGAAAATAAAGTAGGTGTCACCGTAGTGGGTTGCACATCATTATCATTTGTATCATTTTAGTTGATATTTGGGAAATCACCTTTCGTTGACACAAAATTTGCATCTCAATTTGTATCGTGCAAAATCAAGAATAGGTTGAAAGTATATTCAATAGTAGACTCAACATGAATATACTTACTTGATGTTATCATTTCAGTTTCCATGCCTACCCCACATTTTTTCTAATTGACTTTTGGCTATTACAAATGTCACAATAAATACATCATTCTTCTAGCACCATATCTTTAGAATGATTTAGGTAGAGCATGTCTATATATTTTGAGTTTTCTCATGAGATTTGCTTAAATTGATTAATCAATGTGGTTGGGAAAAACAGATATAGTTTATCATTGTTCCATGAACCATAATCCTCAACAATTTTTATCACCGAAGTAAGATGTGCAGTTCCCATTTTAATAAATGTTGGCTGCATAGCAATATCAAGATAATGCACAAATTGTATTCTCACTGGTCCACAACATCACTATACATAGTAGCTTGCACATATGTGAAGTCCCACTTGGCATATATATCTTGTTTTATGTTATACAATATTTGGGTTTGAATACTTGAACCCATAACCCATACTCCTACATTAGAACCAACCTACAATGCTTAGTAATTAAAGCTACCTACCATGTTAATAAGATCTAAGTTTTTAGTCCCTTATACAATTTACAAACCATTACCAAATCTTAGTTTATATAATGTATCAAATTATTAGAACTAAAACCACTCAAGTACATAGCCATCACTTTTGCAACTTCTCCATAATGCCATTTGGAATTTAAGAATGGCCTAAATAAAATGTCAAAATAACATCTAGCACAAAATTAGTCAAAGCAATATGGCCTGCCATTGATACCGACCTAATTCTCCATCTTCAAAGATAGTTGTGAACTCTATCAATAATGAACATGACGTATTTGTTTTGTAATTTTGTTGTTGCGATCAAAATTCCAAAAAAATAGTTAAGCCAGCCATCTTGCACTCATGCAACTTTTCAACAATCATCTTCCCATATCTATAGTCCATACCTTTCTTAAATGGTACTCTAGATTTGCTAAAATTGATAACTTGGCTGGAGTGTAGCCTATATTGCTTCATTATGTCTCGAATTGTCCTTGAAGTAGCACACATTGTAGGTGCATAAATTAAAATGTCATGAGCATAAAAAGGAAAGTAATGATTGGTGATGATGGGATAATATTGATTCTAACAATGGCACTATGCTTCTCCTTGTGCTTAATAAGCAAAGAGAAATATTCTGATATAATTATGAAGAGGTATGGTGACAAAAGACACCCTTTCCTATGTGTCTTTGTTGTTTCAATCCATGGATTGGGGATCCTGTACCATAAAATTCCAAACTGAGATGTTGTAATACATTTCTCCACTTAATCACACAAAATATTTGAAAACCTTAACTACTTTAACTTGTCAATTAAAAAATTCTAGTTGACCTTATCGTTGCATTGATTCATGTCCAACTTCAATGCAATGAGCCCATCTTATAAAAAAGATGAGTTCCTATAGGCTATCATCTTTGATGCCAAAAATATGATATCTAATATAGTATGACCAGTCATAAAGGCCACTCATTATTTTGAAATGATTCAAGGAAGCACCAACTTAAATCTACTAACTAGATGTTAGCCTAAACCTTGTACATCACATTATATAGACTAATCAATCTAAATTGTTTAGGTTTTGTAGTGCGTTGTACTTTGGGAATAAGAATAACTAGCATGTCTTTCCATCACTTGGGCATACAACTTGCAAGAATGTTTTATAGCTATGACAATAACCACCTGGTTAACATTCCAATAACTATGTGCAAACTCTATACATATGCCATCCATATCTAGAGCTATATTTTTTAAGTAGGCATGATAGTACTACTAACCTCCACATCTATAATTGGGGCCATTAGACCTTCTTGTTTCTTACTATTGATAGTTCTCAAAGGTTGGAAAAGTGGGAGAGGATTATACTATCTCAAAGTGCACCACTTCCAACTAAAGGACTGTATAAGGATATCATTAATTTCAATTAGGGAAGCCACTACTCCCCCACTATGATTTTTAAGAAAATAAATATAATTACTTTTATAGTTAGATGCAAGTAAAGAACAAAAAAGCTTCTCTTCCAACCCCAATGGTTAACTTAATTTACCTCAACGTGCTATCACCACGGAGCTTACTTCAAGGTTGTGACCTTATGGTAGAAAGAAAAAAGAAGTGATTCATTCTCCTTCTCTGTTAACTCTGATACTTTTTAAGTTACAATGTCTAGATTTCATACTCTAACTAGAGTGTCTAATTTAGAATATTGCAAACTTGAATAGAACTCAACTTTTTTTAAAGCTGAAAGAGCTCGATGGAATTTAGTGGAAGGTCTAAGCATATGGTTACCTCTAACAATAAGTTTCCACAAAACTTGCACAACCTGAAATGAGAATGGAAATCATAGACATGCATTTTCAAATAGGAGTCTCCTTTCCAACTTATTTAAGGGTAGTCATTCAACTAGATAAGGATAATGGCTATAGAAATTGCAAGGAAAGTGAGTCACTAGAGCATGAGAAAGCCCACACACTCTCAACTACTAAGAATGCCCTATTCAGTCTTTCCCAAATATGTGCATTATCTAACATAATATTGCACCATGTAACAATTTTCCCAATATATCCATGATAAGTAAGCTGTATACCTTGCATGAAACTTTAGATTCCATTGAGCCTACCCATTATTAAATTTCTTCCCTCCTTTCTTCACATTTTGCTCAAGTAAAACATTAATGTGCTCTACAATAATTAGTGGTCAACACATCCTAATGAATTCTCTTATTTGATTTTATACTACAAGTACAACCACATGGTCTTTGAGTGCATATATCATGCAAAACCCCCGAAGTGGTGGTGCTACAAAAATTGAGGAGCATTGGCAACACTTGTCAGTATTATTGCATAATCTCTAATAGTAGTTAGTTTCTTTAATGCAGCATAATGCCCAAAGATAGTACCGTTGAAGACTGAATAAAATAGCTCCAATTTCCTTCCAACAAACTATTTGCCTCCCCCCTATCAAACTTCTCCACACTAATTTCCAACAATGAAATGGTAGTTACATCAAATTCTCCTACATGCATTGCAAATAACAATGAGACTTTGCCCTTCTAATTCCTTGAATATTTCATACTACTAACACAATCATATCTAGCAAAGGGAAAGGATGGAAGCATGCTTATGAGTCAACTACACCCCAATAACACATACCAAATATTTCCTATGTAACAAATTGTGCTACACTTGTATGATAACATCACTCACTACATTTGTGCATTTGGTCCCATATGATTTCCATTTTTTCTAGCCTTCTCCCTACACAACCATTAACATGAGCAAAAATATGAAGTAGTACTATGGTTTGTTTATTATTTTGCATTCTTTAAGCCATGTTAAAAACTATTACATGTACATAACATAACGTGACTATCAACCTTATTCAATAAACTACTATAAAGTTGCCACAGTGATGAAGAGCATAAGTCCTCAAATTAGTAATCTTACACGTTCCACTACCTCAAATAATTTGAAAGAATATGCACCTCGAAATTCACCTTAAGTAGTACATCCTCTTTGTTGTTATGTAGATTCAATACATTTCCACCTTTATAGGCCAGAATTCTAGCACCCATATTATTTCCACATCCTAAAGGTTTCCTACTCTCCTAACACATAAGCAAAAATATACAGATAGCTTTTCTCAACAAGTTTTTTTAATTTTGCATTCCTTAAGCCACTCTTGAAACTTATTACATGTAAATAGGCCACCACTGATTTCAATCATGTTTAATAAGATATAATTTTACATGTTAATGTGGGGAAAAAATTCCATTAACTAGCAAACCTTCACCATCCTCTCATTAAAATAATTTAAATAAATTTGCTTCTCAAAATTTCCCCGAGTAGTACATCCACTTTACTGTTATATAAATTCCATTGATTTTGACCACGATTGACATAAATTGAAGCTCCTATATGATTTCCACTTGCTGTAGACTTTCTACTCTTCCAAAGAAAGAAAAAAATATGAAGTACCACTTGGCTCTATATCTATGCTAATTCTACATTCCCTAAACCATATTTGAAAACAATTACATGTAAATAACCAAATTTTGCTTTTCAATCTTCTTTAGTAAGTTGTTATAATTTGCCCACATTAATGTCGAGCACAAGTACACAAACCCACAACCTTTATCTCCTTTTACTTCCAATAATTTGAAGAAACATTAGCTCAAAAATTCCTATGAGTATTTCATCCACTTTTCGATCATGTAGATTTTAATTTCTATTACACTTCCATACTAGAGCATTTTAGTTTTACCCCATGTCAAGACCAAACTTCCTTATATATGCTTCTATATTCTTATTGTAACCATGTAGAAACCATGCTAAGTTCATCACCAAAAGGGTCTTCCCAAAAAAGTATTCATTGCCCTCTAGAATTTAGGCCAAGTGCCCTTCATGCCATCAATGTCACAATAGCACAACACCATATGATAATGTTTGAGTTGGGAGGATAGATGCCCCACATTATTATTTACTATTAATTAAATAGTCCAGCCTCCCTTAAAGCTCATCCACCTAAAGATAGCCAAATCTACCTAAAAAATAAATAGCTAATGCCAGGTATTGTAATCCCCAACACAATGCACATGATACTTCTTCAAAATTTGCATCAATTCACTATTAATAAAAAGAGCCCTTCCTTCATTAAACATGCTTGTGGAAATTTTATTTTAATAAATCACATAATGCCCCTCAATAGTAGTGCAATAGTTGGTATTCAAATACTATATTCCCAGCACACACTCATCTTGGTCCAATTTCCACAAATTCATCACCACGCCTCTAGTCATAATCCACTCATTGCCATGCCAATTTTTCTTCGTACAATAAGTAGTCCTTTGATAATGCAAATAATATTATGCCTTCTTACTCCACCCTTATTCACTACATCCTAGATGTCCCATATTAACTCCCAAAATAAGCCTTTGACCAATAGCCCATAACATTCCAAAGCATTTGCCAGGGAAACATAGCTATCCACAGATCTACAAATTCTTAAGGAATTAGGAAAATATTTTGTCTTCCATCTTCAACATTTCTCTAACCCATCCCTTTTTTATGTTTCTTAAATTTGCAGCTTGCTTAGAAGGAACCCCTCTTTTTTTTCTTCTTGAATTTCATATCATTACTAATTTACTCCATTAGGTATTTGTCTTTCTCCCCTTTCTTCTGGTGTTTCTACATTATTTCATGTACTTGGAGTATCGACATCATCAATTCACTTCTCCTTATCCTAGTTTATGGCATGTAAAATGTCATTAGGATCTTCAACCACCTCATTTATTTTAATTCCATGTTCCCACAATATTTTCCTTTTTTGTACACACTCGATCATATATAATCCCACATTATGCCCTTTAGCATTAGGCCTTGATTTTCTCTTATTCCTTGCTTGCACATTTTCTTTTGGGTTATAATACTTGTGTAGCCCCTACTTGCTTCCATGTTTCCATTAACATTTCTCTTTTATTGTATTATTATAGTCATTCTTCTTTTTCTGGGCTACATCACCATCCAAGGTCCCAAGCAATGTCATTTATCATCATGCTCTTCCTTCTTTGACTTTTCTACTTCTCATTTGAATTATAATTTATAAGACGATCAAGATTAGCCTACATAGAGAAAGAACCCTCATCAAAGTAATATTTCTATGTCAACTTGTTGCATGGTCACAACTTCAATGTGTGCCCCACTTGGCCATAAGTAAACCAAATAACATAAACACCCTCATATTTGAAGCTTCAAAAGTTCCTACTCAATGTACCATTTAACCACATACCTTCTCTAATAGGTTTATAGAGGTCAATTCTAATGTAGACGTTAACAAATGATGGCCTCTACATGTCTACCATCCAACCATCTGATTGTATTGACTTACCAGTAGCCTTAGCAATCCAAAGAATATTCTTTGGGTTCCAATAAACAAGGATGAGTGTTGGAAAATGGACACACTTAGGATCACATATAATTGTCACAGAGCTTGGCCTAAAAGATTTTGTCTAGATGTCCAATCAAACTACCAATCTAGCTGCCTACCAAGGCCCATCGAACGACACTTAGTCAATATCCATTATAGACTCAAAATGTAGATAAAAATAACAATAACATAAATCTAAGACCCAGTGACCACTACGATGCCTCCGTCTATGATGTAGTACTCTTGTAGTTAATTAAAGTGGTAATTGACTTCCATATGGCGATATATCATGTAGTACTTTATATGATACTTTATGTGATACTACAAGATTCACATCGTGCCCCTTGGAGGCTTGCTTAGGTGCAATGTTGAAATGCCTCACATTGCCCATCACAAATGTTATATGGTCTAATATTAGAATTCTAATAGTTTGCCCTTTCAACAAATTGTCATGATCCATTAGCACCAAACCCTATGTCACAGTAAATTGATCCTCATAAACCCAACGATGTCACACATGATTCAAAAATTTTGCTTGCTTTCTCACATCCATTATTAAAGAGATACATATTGTAACTCTATATTCAAGCTACAACTTTTACTTTTTGTACCCTATTCATCACTTGCTATGGAGTCACTCTATTGCATGACTTGCCTTCTTCCTTAATAGAATTGCGGCAAGTTGCAATCTACAAAGGGAAATGTGTATGACAAAGAGGCCCTTGGCAAAGCATAAGTTAGACGGTATAATATGCACTATGGTTTGTGCATGCATGGCTATGGCGCAACCTATAAGCTATGGTAGCTATGCTCATGATAGAGAATTGGGCACGTTGTAGCACTATGTTCATGTGTGGTAACTAGTCTTTGTCTACCATTCTACATCCCTTGCACATGTCTTATTGGTATAACAAAAGTGTAACTTTGATTTAGAGAATTTATGTTGCAAGCTTTTTACCTAAGGATAAGGTAATTTTTTATTTGGAGACTTGCACTCTTCATAGAAGTATTGCAATAAGCAATCCACAAGGCCCAATGTGTAGCATGATGTGATAACATCATAAGATTTTTGTATATTGCACTATCCATTATGATCATAGTAATGATTTTGAGTGAATGTCATTAACATTCACATTTTGTTGTTAGAGGTGAAATTCTTAGATATATGAAAGACAAACCACGATAAAATATTTGCCAAGGATGTTTTTATTAATGAAGAATAAATGGTTGGTACCTAAACACAATCAAATCTCTTGCTTGTGTCCACCAAAAATGATTAGAACCAAGGATAAGCAATAGTTACTCATTGGACTCTATAATCACCTCATGAGAAATCCAATTCTTAGGGTTCCTTCATAAAGTAATGGTCAAAGCCTAAATCATACTCTCTTTAAGGTGGTCCATACATAAAATCATTAAAAAGATAAAGTTGAAGAGATTTGAGAAGGACCATTCCCAAGTCTAAAAAAAATCACACGAAAGTGTGTGATGAGCAACCTAGTCTGTAGACTATTACCTTGGCACTTTAGGTGAGATAGATTGAATGGCTTTGTAGCTTGGACATATGCAATGAAAATATGGTAGGAACTATTGTTTGCTTTTTACAAACCTTGGTAGTTAACTACAACAATAACTATAGTGTAATCTAATTCAAACACCACTACCTTAACTTTAGGAATTAAAATTCTCAATTCCATTACTTCAAGAATAACAATAATTTTCTTCATAAAAGTTGAGATTAAACAAAAGTTTATTCTAAAATAGTAATGGGTTTGTTTATGTCATCCTGTTGAATAATACCAATTCCAGCATTCAAGTCATCTTGCACAGCTGTGTTGCAATTGAATTTAATTAAACTGATTGGAGGAAGATTCCAATGAGGTAATAAATGGCCCACTAAGGGCTCCACAACTCTTTCTTAACATGACTATAGAGTTGTACCAAGTAGTATCTATATTGCAAACATTCCTTCGTGGTGTATTTGAATTGAATACCTTTTCCATATGTGCCTGCAAATTCTTACCATACCAAAGGAGGACGAAAGATAAACTAGCAACAACAAAGGAGGACTAAAGATAAACTAGCATAGTTGACTAGTTTAGAAATTGTAGTCACTCATGCATTCATAGATATGCAGTTTATGAGCTCAAAAAAGGAACTCATATCCTGTAGTTATTCGTACAAATTTAGCCCAAAGACAATATCGAATCCAAAGTAGCAAATTAGCTAGGAATAACTTTTGAAACTTTTTTTTGATTCCAAACCCCATACCCATTAAGCAGCTTTGCTACATATTTTTGATTCTTCACATCTATGTTAAGATAGGTTGGTCAAGTAGCAATAGGAACGATGCAAAGATAATTATCCAAACAAAAGGAAAAACACTGAGTACATGAGCGACTGAACCCACAAACAATATTCTAGAGAAATAACTCACCTATAGCATTTTGCAAACAACACTGAGTACCAGGTCGACAAACAATGAATAGTAAGTCCACTGTAATCCATATATAGAGTTACCATTTCCTAATAGGTATAATGTATTATGCTATTGTCTCTTGAACAACGGTACTTGTGATGACGAATAATTTCAACTCTACAATACTATAGCTAAGAATTAATGTGTGGGCTAAGTAATAAGAAGGAATAGTAGTAAACATTGAGCTAATCATGAAAATCTGGCATATCGTAGTGGCCTTATCATCCATTTTGCCCTACTTTTCAACATGATTAAAATTGAAATTGAAGCCTTTTTTCTAAAGTTTGGTTATTACAATTAGTATTCTTAGATATTTCAATTAAATGGCTTTTTGTATATGTAGCTTTTCTACAATAATCTTCTTAAACTTGTAGTGCATCACCTTGCTAAATAACAGTCTTCATTTGTTTAAATTTGTTACCTCATATGAGTGATGCCCATACTACTCCAAAATTTGTTCATTGTAGCATACGTTATAAGCATTTAAATCATTATTTCACTAAAATATAAGAGTTGGGCAATCATAGGGGAGGAAAGTTCAATCTTGAACCAAATAGAAGTAGCATGATCAAGTTAACTCTAAATAAGCCATAAGAGGTACTCTGACAAAATAGCAAAGAGGTGTGGTGAGAGAGGACATCCCTGCTTATGACTCCAATTTGCTTTGATCCACAGTAGATGGATATCATTAAACACAATCCCAAATCTTGGTGCAATGAAATAGGCCTTAATACAATTACATCAAAGTGTAAGGAACCATAAATGCGTAATCATATCTATCACAAATTTCTAATTTACCTTGTCATCAGCCTCACTCACCTTGAATTTTAGCTTAATCAGACCTTCTTTTAAGTAGATTGGTGCAAATAGGTAGTGATTTCATATTCTAAAAGAATATTATTAGATATACCATTTCTTAACACAAAAACAACTTGCTCTTAAGTAGTGATCTTTGGAGGCCCCACCATTGGTCTAGCCACCAAAATTTTAGTCATTACTTTGCAACAAATTGCTCAAGTTAGGATACTCTTTGAGCTTTAGAGACAAGTATGATAAGTGTGTTTTTCCATCCTTTTGAAATGAAGCTATCTTTACAGAATTATTTTACTACTATAATAATGTCCATTTGTGTGATCATTTGATAACCATGCATGACCTAAATGAGAAGAAATCCATTCCAAGGGACTTATTTCGTTTTATAGACGTCACCTTAAATATGATCCCATAATCACTACGGGACAAAATTGTAGCTACATGTTCACTATTAATAGTTCTCTAAGGTTGGAAGGGTAGAGGAGGCTCAAAGTACACTTGGCTACACCACTCTTTTTGAAATACTAGATAAAATTTCTTTAATCTAAGTTAGGGAAGCCATTACTTCCCTAATATCTTTTTTAAGTTTGTAGTTATAGTTTCACTTGGAAAAAGAGGTAGATGCCACCTAGGAAAAAATGAATTCTTTGGTCCCCAAGTTTGGCCTAATTAAGCTTATCACACTACCACCACTACGCTTCTTCTAAAGCCATGGTTGTGTAATAAAAAGCAATACATTTTTGCAAAAGATCATGCTTCAACTTAGCTAAGTTGTTTATTGGTTATTTAAGTTCAAGTTCCTAAATTTTCTAGCCCTATAGATAAGGATACTAAGAATGTTTATGAAGTTTTGTTACACCATTTCTTTAATGCTATCTAAAGTAAAAACTATGTACAAATCTCACACGAGAGTAAATTATGGTCTTAAAAAGAAATTTTATTATTTTAAATACATTTCTTTCTCAAAAATAAGTTTACTTTTATAGAAAACCTTGATTTTATATATATATATATATATTATTTCTTTAATGATATAAAAAAAATTAAAATAAAAATGAGAAACAAAAATGTTTAGCTAGTTCAAATCAAACTAGAATCTATGTCCACCCCTAACCAAGGATAAGAAACATACCACTTAGAAAAGACTAAAATGTGAGACTTTTTCTTAAGGTTCATCTCAATCAACTAGCTTTTGTAGATTCAACTATAACCCTAGCTTTAACGAGTTTAATCTTAGACTTTGGCAAATGCTAGGCCACCCAACCCGAGAGAAAACGAAAAATACAACAAGATAAAAAAATTTGTTAAATATGTGGAATTGTTTATGCATCTTGATCAATTGAACAAGGTAAAAACAGATTAAATTTAGAAGATAAATAAGAATTTGAAGGTTTATATGTGCAAGGCTTAAATGAAAAAAATTGACAATTTAAGTAGAATTTGTAGTTACTTCTAGTAGAATTTACACTAATAGAATATTGAGGAGCTTGTTGAGATCTTAGAGATTGATCCATGTTTATTAGTTATTCTATTTATAATGGTTTTGTTTTTACAAAAAAAACTTTTGATTATAACTGCTAGAAAGTGTAATAAGCTATTTGAAAAGGTGTAGTCAAACGGCTCAAAAATCCTTTATAGGCATGTTAAAATAATTTTTTCAAAATGGCTAATGCAATGACTAAATAATTAGTCATTAGGAAAGATGGACTAGGGATAATTTAAGTAAAGCAAAAGTGTGCCATTTTTGGCAAGTAATGGAAGCAATGAACATATTCACAATCCTTAAATAAGGAGGAAGCCTCAATTGTTTTGATGAGTAAAGTAAAGGAATCTATGTTCCAAGTGAGCAACATATGGTAAGAAAAACTAGAGTTGTGGGATGAATTAAAAGCTAGATTGTTATGTGTTGCTATATGCTAACCAAAGTCCCATAAAGGCTACTAGTCAATTAAGACAATAAGATGGTTGTTATGAAAGTTGAAATTTGCCAAGGGATGTGTAACAATTTAGCAAACTAATCAATTATCCCAAATAATGAATAGTGCTTAAGTGTGTCACTCACATCTTTTGTTAGTGCAATTCAATGCCTTAATGAGTAGAAGGGTACAATGGCCACTAAAAAATAAAAAAAGAATGCTACATGGAGCATCTACTGATTTAGATCTTGGTTATAGTAACAAACATTCAAATGATAACTTTGAATGCCAAAGGGTTGAAAGGTTCCATGTGAATGGCACTTGCATATGTGTTAGTCGATGCTATGAGATGGGGAAAACTTTTTGGAGAGTGTTATTTGACATAACATAAAAAAGGACTTCAGTTAAAATTCTTGAGTTGGGATCTAATAGTCAATGACAACTTTATGTGGTCTAAATGCATCAATAAGGGAAAAGAATTTTTATCGTTTCTTCTTAATAGCTTTACAACCACAGAAACTACTTAGCTAGTGGTAGAGGAAAGAGATTGGATGAGCACTGCATGTTGAGTGGTGTTCCATGCACTCAAAGTGACCAGTTAAATTTCAAATGGCCAATTGCCTTCCATGCTAGGTCATACTCATAAAAAAACCTAGTCTCCAAGGTGAACAACCTCTAGTCAATGGATCAATGTAAATAGCAAAAGTTTGCAAAATGTGTTTATATCTTTGGGAAAAGGAATGGCTTTATAGTTTAGGCATAGGGTCCCAGTATCGATCCCATCAACTGTTACTGGATTGCTCAGACTACTCACATGATAAGAGTGGGTCAATGCACGCTGGCTAGGGGATGAATTTAGTGAGATCCCTACTAAGGCTATCTCTAAGCATCAAACAATTGGCTGAAAATCGGTACAAGCATGAGAAATCCAACTTATACATTATTCACTACAATCTGTGCATGTAGGGTTGTTTCCTTGGCTCCATAATGCTACAAATATGATTGTGATAAAGGGCTACATGCATTACAAAACTGTGCATGTGTGGCAAAGAACGACATGCATCATAGCACTGTGCATGTGGTGATAGAAAGTTTGCTTGCACCCAACAACATCTAGTGCATGTGGCTGGTCAACCTTCAAAAGTGTAACTTTATTTGGGGATTTTATGCACTGCATTCTACAAGCGTATTGATAAGGTTGTGTTCTGTTAGGAGACTAACCATCTTTCTTAACAAAAAAGTTGCATTTGTAGTCCTTGAGGGGAAAAATGCTACGTAGTGCATCCAACAACAAAGTGAATCTTAGATGGTACAATATGTGTTAGGGTTTGTGCATGGTTAGTTGTAGCCCTAACTTAACACTATTACTACTACGTATGATAAAGCACTGGGTGCACTGGAATAGTGTGTGCATGCATGATGACTATGACACATGTGCCTTACAAGATTCTTTGTGTAATTGATGGTGCCCATAATGTGTAACATTGTTTTGTGATTTTTAGTGCTACAAGATGCTAGCACTTGGAGAAAGTGATGTCTTGTTGGGAGACTTGACCCCATCCTCTTTAATATTGTCACAATAAATAATATGTAAGGGGAGATGTGTGGCATGGCGTGGCTATGGTGATGTGAAATTTCAATGGTGTAATATGCATTAATGATATTGCATGCAGGGCTAAACCTATATTTTTTTGAGTGTAGCAACGAATTATGCACGTTGTGGCACTATGTGCATGTGGGAAGTTAGTCTGTGCATGCCCACATCCATCCTTCAAGAGATGTGGTTGGCACCCATAAATTGCGACCTTTTCATTTCAAATTTTTAGCACTACAAGCTACTGGTTCTTGGACTAGGTGTTGCCCTATTGGAGGACAAACCTTCTTCACTAGTAAAATGGTCAAAATATGTAAGCGACAAGAGGTAATTGGTAGCATGATACAAATCGAGGTGAAGTAGAATTTTGATGGAGCACTATGCAATAAGGTTTGTGCATGCTTAGCTACAACCCTCACTATGCACTACTACAATTACTAGTACAATAGCACCCTTTGTGTAGTATAGCATAGTGGACTCATGTAATATTGCACTTTCCATGTGCATGGCAATGAATTGTTTGCACACGCATTGGCTAGTCCGTGCACTCTACATCCTCTAATGTGTATAGTTGGTGGGGTTCCACAATGTGTAACATTGTTTTTGGAATTTTTAACATCACATACTACTAACACATTGATATTGTATTACACTATTAGGAGACTTGCCTTCTACCTTGACAAAATTGTCACAATGTGCAATCTACAAGGGGCAATGTGTGGCATGATTTGGTTTGTGGTGAAATTAAAGTTGGATGGTGCAATATGTACAAGGCTTGTGCATGCTAGCCTATGTCACTAATTGTGCACTACAACATTGTGCATGTGCCTAACAACCAATCCATGTAAGCCTAGCAGCACCCTATGCATGTGGCTGGTGTCACCCATAAATTGAGACCTTTTTTTAGATTTTTAACAATGTGTGTAGCTAGTGCTTTGATAAGAGTATGACTTATTAGGAGACTTATCTTCATCTTTGATGGAATTCTCACAATATGGAATCAAAAGGTTTAATGTGTGATGTGATGTGCCCAAAAACCTTGTGGTAGTTGGATAGTGAAATTCATGCTAGTGTTTGTGTAGGATTTATGATAGCCCTAGCTTCATGTTGTTGTAGCAATGCATATGGTAGAGCATTGGGCATGTTTCAGCACTAACAATAGACTATTCACTTGTGGGTAGCATGTGCATCATTCCCTTCACATCCAATGCACACACCATTAGGTCTAGCTAAGTGCATCTTCTTTTTGTATTTTTAGCACTGTAAGCTTTTTTTGCATTGATGAAGTGATTCGATTTTAGGAGACTTTCCTTCCTCTTCAAAAGAATGATTCCATAATGCAATCTACAACCAACAATGATTTACACATCATAGTTTTTGATGAAACAAAAGTTGGATGATGTAAGATGCACTAGGGTTAGTGCATGTTGGCCTTTGTTGTAACCACTCACAGTAGCCTACTATTTGCATGAGCTCTAATCATTTTGCATGTAGCCTGCTGCCTGTGTGCATTGTTGGTGGGGACTAAAAAGTGTAACATTTTTTTAGAATTTTTAGATTATACTTTACTAGTGCATAAATAAGGTGATGCCCTATTGGGAGACTTTCCTTCCTCCATTGAATTGTCGCAATATGCAATCTACAAGAGGCATTGTGCTTCAATGTGCAACTGATTGTGCCGTCCATGGTGGATCAAAGCTTGGATGGTCCAATATGCACTAGCAGTTATGCATTCTTGGCATTATACCTAAAAATATACAATAGTCCACTATATGCATGCATAGTAAGAAGTTCATGTAAGGCCCCTTCGTGAAGTTGGTGTATCCCACAAAGAGCAACTTTCTTTTTTCATTTTTAGTGCTACATGCTTTTGGCACATGCATACGATGATGCCTTATTGAAAGGCTTGCCTTCTTCTTTAACTTAATTGTCATAACATGCAATCTACATAAGGAAATGTGCAACTTGGAGAATTATGAACTAGCATTTTTCATGCTTGGCTTTAGGTCAAGCCGCATTCCTGAATAGTTATGTATGTGACAAAAAAATGGGTGTCCTGCAACACTGTGCTCATGCATGGCATGCACTCCATGTGTGCCTTACTGCATCCTTTGCTCATGACTTTTTAGGCCCTTCAATTGTAACGTTTTTAGATGTTTTGCAATACAAGTTGCTGGAATATGGATTAACTGATGCCCTATGAGTGGACTTGCCTTATTCTTTAAGAAAATTGTTCTAATATAAAATCCATATGGGCAAATATGTGGTGAGGCATGGATAGTGGCAAAATAGAAGAATTCAATATGCACTTGGATTTATCTATGCGAGGCTACAGCTCTAGCCAGATGCTATAGAACTGTGTGTGCGGATGAGTACTCAAAGTGCTACAATAGTATTCATGCCTGATAGTACACCGTGCACACTTGTAGAAGCTACTCCACTTGCACCTTGCAACATCTTGTTTTTGCATGAATTTGGGCACACAAAGTGTAAAAAGTTTTAGTATTTTTGAGAATGTGGGTTACTCTCTTATGTTAAGGTGATGTTCTATTGTCAAACTTATTGTTGTGCATTTTCAAAGTGCCATTTTTCTTCTTTGTATAAGGCATTTTTCAAGTGCAATTTTCTCATGTTGTAATAAAAGTTAAATAGTGATAGGTGCACTCAACAATGTCCTCATCATCTATGCTCCTACCTTTCATGGTGCAATGCATGGTGGCATCTAGCTGACCCATGTGGTTGGTTTCTTCATTAGTGACATTTTGTACCAAAAACACAACTCTTTTTGACCATTGTCATAGCTCGAACTTGTTACTACATGAATGAAATGTCTCTCTAATTGGGATCTAAAGTTGTTGGCTCTCTGAGTAGTCAATGGGGGACCTCCAATATGTGTCAAATTAATAATGCTTATTCTCAATCAAATAAGTGACTCTCTAAAGCATACCTTAATTAGGCTAAGCAATTTTTGTTTGTCATACCAAGAATTGTCTTACATGGCCACTGTAGCACTTCTATATGTACCTTTTATGCAACCACATAAATTACCCACATAAAACACTTATTGGATAGGATGACTTCTTCTTAGAGTGGATACATATTTGGTATGTTCATTCAAACCCAATTCACTATTTTGTAATGTCAATTTTTCATCTTCCCAATATGTCATTAGGTTTCTATGCATTTCCATTATTAATGCACCACACAACCCTGAAGAAGAAGCATCAGTGTCCTTAGACATATTCTCAAAATACCAAGCCTGATCTGACTGTGATTCTTCCATTAGTGGAACTATATTTTCCCCACACTTCATTGAATTTTTCTACAAATGTTCATCAAAGCTCTTACTACAATGATAATCCAAAAATCCAAAATGCTAACATTAAGTTTGTTAGGCTCAAAAGTATCACTATCTGAATTCTAAATATTGTAGCTAGCCATCCATCATAGGAATAACTACACCAAACTACCTCTTATTGTTTTTGCAATCTTACAAAATTTATTTCCTCTCATACATTATTGCACCACACTATCTACTCAGTGCATTATGAATTCTAGATCAATTTCAAAATTCTTCTAAAAATAAAATCAAACATCGAGATACCCAAACTCTTCTCTTAGAATCTGTTAGAACCAAACTTTGCCACATCATCTCCCCTTCTACATAGTTTCTCCACCTCCATCCACCACATTTGTTCTCCCTCCTTTGATTGCTAATGATGCCTTCTACTCATCCATACATCACCATGACCAATAATGCCTTACATGAGTTTGTAATTCACTAATAATGGCTTCTAAAATTGTTTGGGTTCCTTGATAAGGAAATGGCTAAATTCTATATCATACTCTTCTTAAAAAGCTTCATAAATAAAATGAAAAAAATACTACATTGATGTAGTTTCTGAAGTGTCGTTCCCTAATCCGAAACAATTTCACACAAAACATTGTGATGCACAACACAATTAGCTCCATTTTTCCCTTGTCACTTTATGTGAGATATGTTGAAAGACTTCATACCATGCACATATATAATATCACTGTGATAAATACTCTTGTTCATTGTAGATGCATGAAATAGGTTCACTTCAGTAATAACTATTGTAGAGTACAATTTGATCCCTATTACGTGGATATTTTTGAAGTAGCATTCTAAGAAGCTCCATTTCTTCAAGAATATTAGCAATCTCCATAGCAAAAATTAAACTTGAAATCTAGGTTTTGCCAGTAGTAATAATATGCCAAGTCATCTTGAATAACTATACCAATTCTAATATTTAGATTATCTTGTACTACTAGATCATAATTGAGTCTAACCTAAACTATTAGAGGAGTCAACTAATAGTTTACAAACAAGTTCTAAAGGCCATCAGAGCTCTTGTTGGATATGATTGGAGAAATGGAACAAGCAGCATCAGTAAAATGAATAATTATTTATAGTGCAGCCAAATTAAGCAACTTGTCCACATGTGCTTACAACTTTCTATTAAGCCAAATGTGATATAAAATTGAAGCAGCAAATTTAATGGAATAAGATGCATTTGGGACCCAATTACTCAACACCATCAACCTAAGAAGCTTATTTAAAAAATTAAAATTCTCATTGTTTGCTCCATTGAGCATGAGAGTAGTCTTTTCAAAGCTATTAGAACAAAATTCCACTGTCATATGGCATTCCCATAAGTTATGCTTCACATCCTCTGTTACATTATTGCTTCATGGATAGAGAACTGACATCTCAGTCCCTATTCACACAACCAAGAGCATGAAGAAAGCCAATTCAAGACATAATCTCCACGTGAAGACAGTAACCCAAGTCTACAACTACAATTTTCAAACCCATGTAACCTCCTCTATTATTAAATTATGGTCAATATACTTGCTATTGTAAAGGATTTTTTATTCTAATAATGTTACCTCAATTTATTTGAAGTACAGTACATCCCTTTCATTTGAATTGGCTTAAAGGGAATGCATAATCAAAAATGCCAAAAGAGGCACAAATAAATTTTGTAACATATCATGGTCTTACATACTATGCTCATTCACTAGCTTTGCAACATGAAAAATGCAAGCCAATTATCTAACAAGAGTGAAACTAAATTACCTTTAGTAATATGCCAAATCATATTATCAATTCTCTAAACTATTACAATACTGAGTAACTTACATGTATGCGATGCACCACATGACTTATAGAAGGTACTATTTGTCATAAAATAGTTAGATCTAAAAGCATGAACACATAAACTATCTTCTACAATGCTTAATGATAAATGCTATTAATCATTTTGGCAAACTATGGATTCTAAGTCCTCTACACCCCATATAAAGAGTCAACAATTCCCAATAAGCATAATGTAGTATGCTACAAAACATTTCAACTAATCCATATGTACCTTCACCTAAATTTCTCCAAACGAATTATAATGCCACTAAAAATTAAAGAGTGGGCTAAGTAATATGAAGGAATAGTAGCGAATGATAAGTTTATCTTTATACAATTTTTAACTCAATCAAAAATGAATTTGAACACATTTTTTAAATTTTAGTTTCTACAAAAGGTTTCCTAAGATATTTAAATTAAACATCTTAACTTAGATAATTCTCCTACTATTACCTTCTTTTGCTTCCATTTAATCCCCTTACTAAATAATACTCTATATTTATTAAGATCAACCACTTAACTAGAGTGTTGCCTAAAGTACTTCTTAATATCTTGAGCAATAATCTTAGTAGCACAAGTTGTGCTATGAGTATATTATCAAACATAGCATGGATAAGAACAAAAGAAGAATGTTGTATTATTATAATATCAGGAAGCACCATCTTTAGTTATTTAAAGGTGGGTCATAACTTTGTAGATCACATTGCAAAGTCTAATGGATTTGAATTATTTTATATTAAGAAGAATTTTTCACTTTAGGTATATGAATAACAAACATGTCTTTCCACTATTTGGGTATACAACAATCCTTAAAAAAGTATTTCACAATTATGATAATATTTGTCTGGATAATGTTCCAATAGGAGTGTATAAACTCAATCAACATGCCATTCATTCCAAAGGCTTTATTTCTTTTGATAGAAAATGCATCATTTCTTATCACATCATCACTAATTAGAGCAACAAAAACTATGCTTGCTAACTATTGATAGTTCTCAAATACTGGAAAGGCAACGAGGTTCATATTTCCAAAAATTACACCACTTCTAGGTAAAAAATTACATGAGGATGTCTTTAATATAAGTTGTGAAAGTCACTAGTTACCCATTATCATTTTTATGATGATGTATACGATTTTTGTTGTACAAAGAAGTTTTTGTTACCTGAAAAATATGTTCATTTTGATCCCCAAGGCTAGCCCAATGAAGCTCAACACACTGCAATCACTATGCTTCTTCTAAAGTCATAGTCGTATGGTAGGAAGCAAAACAGTATGCCAAAAGATCGTGTACTAGCCCAGTAAATCAACTCCTTTATTTCTTAATTGAAGCTCCATGTTCTCCCCTTCTAACTGGCAAGGCTTATAAGAAATATTACCAAGCTGAGCAAAAGTTGATTTCTTTAATGTTGACAAAGCTCAACTAATTTTGATGGACAAACCATCGATTGAGTTTCCTTTAATAATTCTTTTCCAAGCTTCCTATACCACATTAGTTGAATGTGGAAATGATAGCCATATGTTTTCAAACTTGGCTATGTTATTATTTTTATTCAATGTCAACTACCAAAACTAAATAAACAAATGGTAATTGTTTGAGCTGGTATGAGACAAATGTTTCACTATGGCACTTGAGGATGCTTGCACACTATCAATATTGATAAAAGCATTATCCAATATTTAATATATAAGAATTTTGTCTACGTTGTTATCACACCAAGTGAACTTATTCCCAATAAATACCAAGTTAGATCTAGATCATGATTGAAGCTAGAGAACCCATACTGAGCCTATCTTCTATTGATTTTTTTCTCCTTGTTTCTCATTCTATATAACTAGGCATTCAAATCCTCTATAAAAATCAATAATCCACAGAGCTTTGTTGATTCATTAATTTGCTCCCAAGCTACCTAATGGTTAAAATAATCTTTTGATGTATACACCACACAACACTACAAAGTATCATTGACACTAGATCTCATTACATAGTAACCACCGATGATGATGTATCCATAATATAAAGCTCCACTCAATGCCTCCATAAAGTTGTAAATACCTTATAACAACCTTATCAAAGATGATTAAAGTAGTTCAAATTCTTACCTAAAAGCTGATCCACCTCATGCCTATAAACATTCTCCTCTTTTGTTTCCAAAAAAGCAACTACGAACACCTAACTTTCCCTTACCAAGTGTAACAGGTAGCTATAGGACTTGTTAGAATCTCCTAAATGTTCCACAATAATAATGAAATTATATAGAATATGTCTAAGAATTTCACATCTTCTTTGTGTCATTTTGATTCATTTGTTAACTGTAAACATTGGAGAGATTTTCAGACATGTTTATCACCAATTCTAGAAAAAATTTAAAATTACTTGTCCCCACCCCATAAATGTTGTCATGCTTGAGCAAAACGACTTGGACCTTATCCATCAAGGTCAACACCAAGCAAGTAATGGAATACTACCAAGTTCTGTGCCAAGTGAACTTCACATCATTAGTGGCAAAATAGCAGTATGAATACCCTCTCTACCATTGACAACAATTCCTTAAATTCAAGACAAGATAAAGCCTTGAATAATACCTGATATAATTTGTAAGTGAATTTAGTAACAACAAAACCATCAATAGTTCCTTAAATGTTATGGAGTAAAAGAGGCCAAAACCCCATACTTTACTAATTCTAGTAGTCCTCTATAGTACCACCATTATTTATATTTTTATTTTCAAAAATGTCCACAAGAATAGTCCCCCATTATTCATTGTTATTTTCAAAAACATTCCCAATTTTATAATATAATGGCTTTGCCTCATTCACTATCTATTAGGCTCGGGACTTTTACCTCCATCCATGTACTTATTATTATGATCAATTTTATAGCTAATGCAACTAACATCCCTAAGGATTCATCCTCATCATCCTCAAATGAATTATAACGTAGTAGGAAACGTCTAACTATAATGCTTCAATTTATCTCGCAACATTGTTTCCTCTACTTCCCCATGCTTCACCATAGCTTACTAGAGTTTAAACAACAAAAAAAACTTGGGATCCCAAATTATTAAAGAATCATCACTTATAGGGTTCTACACATCTTAATTGATTGTTAGTGTCTGGGTAGTCGCTTTGAGCTACCCGTTATTTTCTTGCATTATTTCTTAATGTAGTGGTCATCATTAATTACTACTCCTCAAAGAGTATTCAGAGAGATCTAGATTCCATATCCACTTAAGAGTTTTCTAGAAATAAAATAAAGCATCAAGAACACGCAAGCACCCTCGAGTGAGATGACAACTCCAACCAGAAATAGAATTTGGTCACACTTCTCCCATAGCTCCTTATTACATCACTTACTTCCACCACTTTCTTCCACCCACCTACTTTTGTTATTGATACCATTCGCATGGATTAATGTCATGTTCCAACCACCCATACTCCACCAACATCTATATGCTACCAACTTCTCCAACATCTCAAATATCTCAAACGTCTTTGAGTTCCCCCATAAAGAAATGGTCAAAGCCTTCAACATGCTCTGCTTAAGGAGCTTCATACAAAAAATTAGAAAACTGATAATGCTATAGTAGTTTGAGAAGGGGCATACCCCTATCCCAAAAAAGCTCATACAAAAGTATGGGACTACATAATTACTTTGATGCATCAAGTGGGGTAGTTTGAAGGACTACATACATTGCATAAACTTGATAGCACATTGATACTCTTACACATAATAGACACAAGCTATTGGCTCACATTTTTAGTGGCTATTATAGAAACTGATTTGATCTCCATTATACCAATATTTGGGAATAGCATTCTAAAGAGCTCCATAGATTCAAGAATAGAAATATTTGCCATGGACAAATTGGAACTTATTATCCACGTTCTACCAGGAATAATAATAGTCTTGCCCAAGTCATCCAAAATATCTATAAGAGTTCTTGCATTAAGATTATCTTAAATAGTTGCTTTGCAATTGAGCCTAAAAGAACTTCTTGGAGGTGCCCAATATGATGTTACAAACAACCCCTGATGTCTACTGGAACTCTCACAACATGGGATTGGAGAAAGGGAACATGCAGCAATAGTAGCAATAGAAAACTAAATATTGCTTTGAAGTGCAGCTAGATAGAGCACCTTGCCGAAGTGTGCTTGCAAATTTTGATTAATCCATTGGTGACATAATGCTAATGCAACAAATTTAATTGCATGTGATGTAATTGTCATGTTAATATTTACCATCATCAAACTAAGCAGTTGACTTAATAATTAAAATCATTGTTGTAAGCCCAATCAAACATAAGATTAGTGACTGCAAAGTTGCTCACCTAGAATTCCTTTACCTGATGACATTATCATAATCATAAGCAATTCTAAACATCTTCTTCTAGCTTACCACCCATGGATAAAGCAGATATGTACTAGAACCTCTTGCACAAATCCAGAAGTAATTCGATAGAAAATTCAAAATTAATACCCATATGAACTAAATAACCTAAGGTTATAACTTCAATTTTCAAATCTATAAAGCATCCTCTTTTATTAAATTTTATCCCATAAACATGTTGTAGATGATTTTTTATACTAGCACCATCTTCTTAATATGACTAAAATTCAACACATTCTTTTCAATTGACTTAGCAAAATGGGAATGCATACTTCAAAACATCTCATTTCAAGCAGTTGTTCCCTACTCAAGGTTAGATACATGTGTGTTACTCATCCGTTCACCGTTGGAATCACCACTTATCGTCTGTCTTGCATGTGTTAAGCTTGTTGGTGACATTCATCGTGAGACAAGATATAACTCTTCATTAAATTCAAAGTTTCATTACTTATAACTTCCTTATTTATAAGCAAAGCTAATTTCAAATTTTCATTCTAAGATCAAAGTGAATGCTTGCAACTCTACACTTCATAATACATCAATCATTTTCAGATACTTTAAAATCATATTTAGATACATCAAAATCATATTCAAATTCTTTAAAATCATATTCATATACTTTATAATACATCAATTATATTTAGATTCTTCAAATCATATCTAATTACTTCAAAAATATTCAAATACTTCTTAATACATGAATCACATTCATATACCTCAAAATCGTAATCAGATACTTCATAATACATCAGTCATAATAAGATACTTAAAAATCATATTTAGATACTTCACAACACAATATATAGAATCATACAATACAACCATCCCCACCTTATCACATTAACACCATAGGCTATTTTATTGATACCAGACAATCACGAGGGAGCAAGTCAAAAAAGAAAATCTCAAATAAGGTTTAGGGATAATCATGCTCGAACTGGTCGCTTCTCCCACGTCAAGGTGACACTCTACCAAAGAGTTATATCCCATGCTAATCTCTGTGAGAAATAAAGCGAACAAATACGAATAAAGAACTAAGACTAATCTAATTAAAAAATCAATTCAAAATTCGAATGTATAACAAAATAGTGTAAATAAAACATTGAATAAATCTAAATCAAAATAATAATACTAATAGAATAATAGTAATAGATTAACAACAATAGAGCAATATAATAAATAATAGATATTTAATAATGCATAGATAAATAAACTAATCAAATAAGATAAATAAATTAATAGATGAAATAATAGAACAGAAGAGGTGTAATAGAAAATAAAAAGATATAATAGAAAATAGAATTGACAAAATAGAAAATAGAAAAGATATAATAGAAAAGAACTATCTTTTCTCTATACTTTTTGCAATGCAACCCTCACATAATCAATCGGATCATATGAAAAATCCTTTAACAAAACATAGGTCATTAGAAGGATCTCGAATTACTCACCAAAGAACAAAAGCAAGGATCTTTGCTATCATTGAATAGATTCCTTTTTGACTAGTGTACAACAACATGGATAGGCTCACACTATCCCATTCAATTTTTTTCTAATTACAAATTTTCCTTATGAGGGATTAGGAATGCATTGTAACATGAAAATGTGAATGGATTGGGTTGAGTTGCACTTTAGTATGGAGTGGAAAAAGTAAGGAGATTCTCGAATAAAGGAAAGGATCCAATTCTTTTGAAAGAATTGAACGAGGAACCGTATGAGGTGAAAATCTCACATACGGTTCTGTAGAGTGACAGTAAGGGTGACTTTTCTATCAATTTATAATATCACCCCTAAAAAACAAACTATGCCTTACGTAAAGTTTTCAGAGTATGATAGACCTTTGGATTAAAAATCACTACTTATATTTTTGGTATTTTTCGTACTTTACATGAAAAATCTATAGTATTATAAGAAGAGGAAGGGTTAAGGATTTTCCTAGTGTGAGATATCACATTGTTCGACAAACCCTAGACCATGTCAGAGTAGAGGATCACCAAAAATGGTGTTCTAGTTCATTGTAGATTCTTATCCAAGACTTGTATCATTTAATGATGTAGTGTTAGAAACATGTGAAGTGTACGGCTAAACCAATAACAAAAGTTTTGAAAGGGGACCGGAGTAGGCTACCTGTATTACAAAAGATCATCTTTTCAAAGAGATTCGATTCAAAACTACTACATGTCCAATAAATTTAGAGGTCTTTCCCTAATTTTTGCATGTGCAAATTTTTTTTTAAATGCCACAACTTTTTTAAGAATAGGTCTAGGTCTAATAGCAATAATACAAAGCACTTCTTTTTACATTAAACAATTTTGGGAACCCAAGGACATGATCATGTGGATGTGTAAAATATAAGATTTCACATCCTAGTAAGAAAAGGAAGGAAATAGATGCTTAATTTAGAGGGAAAGTGAGTAAAAAGTACTGCATATTCGATCCCACAGATGCATATTTAATTTTGTGGAATGCTATATTGGGTGAAAGATGATGCACGGCTTGGAGGGAGATTATTGTCATCTTTTGAGATCCACCCTACAATATGGGGTCAAAAAGAAAAACCCAAAATAAGTGATTCTTTTAGCCCTTATCAAGATAAAACTAATTCTTTAACCTTTCTAATGTACATTTGATGTCGAGGTGGTGAAAAAAATGCAAAATTTGATCTAATTTATCATAATTTATTAGTTTGCAAGTTAGTTAACTGTATTCTAGAACACAAAAAAATCATTATCATATAATATTATCTATCGAGTCATGAAACAGGTTCAATAAGAAATAAAAAAATCCACTATTTGTCTTACGTAAAGAAATACATAGAGTAACTCTTGATATAGTAGTCAAGGATGTGTAAGTAGATTGACACGTGAGGTTCCTATTGAAATAGAATCTACATAGGGAAAAGTGATTGCCATTCTTTGGTTATTATAGGAATCCTACAAGCATTTGGGTCAAAATCAAAATATGGCTTTCCATTTAAGTTTCAAAATAATAGATGCTTCCAAAAGCCTTGGCAATGCTATATGCAAAAAGGAAGAGACTCATAGAATGATAGAGGCAAATAGAGATTTTGCACCTTTTATTTAATCTATGAATAGCATCTGTATGGATGCATAGGTTCATGGATCCATACATCTTGATCAAAAAAGAATCAATAGAAAATGAAAGAATTAGAATCAATCTTTCTTAAAATAAACATAAAGGAAAAGAAAGATGAAACATAAATTATGGATGAACTAAGTGATCTTAGGGGATTGCTTAAATAGAGAATTTAATAGAAATATCATGGAATACGGTTTGATCGTGATCCTATTGTTGGGGATTCCATAAATATCTAATTCCAAAAGGAGAAAGTTCAAAATAATTTGGACTTTTTCATAGATTGAATGCAGTTATGAATTCATGATCTAGCTTGTACAAAATGAAAACTTCATTCTCGATTCAATGATTATAAATTTATAACCCCAACCCATTTCCCATTTTGTAGAAAGGTTCTATTAATTCTTTTAATTTCGTAAGTAAAAGGGATCTTGAACTACAAAGCAGACCTAGAACCTAAAAGAGGTTATCCCAAGCAATTGCAAGAATTTGGTTCATTAATATTCCTGGTATAGTAGATGTTATCACACCTATAGTCATACTCAATTTGATTGAATTATTTTATCGAAAGGAGATCTTTTCAAATTTCATATGCAAGGGATTCTTTTTTTGTTTGAATAGGACTACTTATCAGCATTCATTTTGTCTATTATATATTGATATATAATAAATATAAAGAATCAAGTTCAATAATGACTATGCAAAACTATGAAAGAGAGGCCTACCTACCATCCACACCAGAATAGATAGAGTTTTCTAAGAACTTTTCATGGAATTGAGAAAGACATATAATTTGACATCCTTCTGTTATATAGCTTGATATATTCCTCCAGATAATTCAAATTAAAGCAATTTTATTTTTGACTTGAACCTATATGGCATGATCAATTGATGGAAATACTCCAACACTCCCCTTTGTCTTAAATTTTATATATTACACTAGATAGATATCATAATCATGGGATATAATTCACTTTCAAGATGCATTAATGGTGAAATGGAAGACATAGGAGACTCAAAAACTATTGCTAAAGGGTATGGAGGTTTGAGTCTTCTTCAAGGCATAATCATAAAAAGATAAGATACTCAGCATATCAAAATTAACATGCCAAGTATCTTAATCTTATTTGTTGATACAAAGTATCTCAGTGATCCTCACTATTCGAGTGTGAGCTTTGGTAGTCAATCATAGAATCATGGTGATCATTTCTATCTAATGAAAGAAGAGTTCATTTGGAAATCATGCACACCATGTGGATCCTGCCTAAGTATACAAGTATATGATTAAATTAGTTATTTAATTCAACAAATGATTCATTATTGGAGTAGTTAGAAAAAAACCATTTCAGTGGGCATGCTTTCGATGGACGTTTCATTAGTGAAAATTTTTTGATAGTATTCTGAACTATCTGAATATGATTTTGAAGTATCAAACTTTTTCCTTCAAATGTAAATTTACTCACTCACTCGTAATTGTAGGATGAAGATTTTTGAACATGTAGAAAGTATTGACATTGACTATATATTATATCTAGTTTAGTATTTGTGAACATCTCATTACTCAAATTTAGCAACTAAATTCAGTGTTCTTTGGCTATTGATTCTCATATTTTAAAAGGGAAGCTTACTTATTAGATAATTTTCTTTCTAAAAATCTAATAAGTAGAAACATAGGAGTGTAATTGATAACAAGATTGCTAAGCCAAATTGCGTTATCACTAATCGAAGGAATCACATTACTAAGTAGCTTGCTTGTATGTGAAGCACCATACAAAAAATAGAAACTATTGTTTTTCATAAAATACTTGGATCTAAATGCCTACACCCATAGATAGTCTCTCCAAGCCATACAAGCCTACAATGCATTCAAAACCATGCAACTTACCAAGTCAACAAACTTCAAACTCCAAGGCCTCCACATCTCTTCAAAGCATTAACCAATTTCTTGGATGCATAATGTATAGTGCTCCTAATAGTTAAACCACTCCACAAGTACCATCACATCATCATTAAAAATGTTGTTTAGAAATAAAACGTGGGCTAAGTAATACATAGGAATAGAAATAAGCATTGAGTTAATCATAACAATGTGATTGACCATCGATAGAGAAAGGAACCATCTTCTTGACACATAACTTTCTACACTATCAATAACAAATTGAAAGTCTTTTTTCTAAAATTTAGTTATTGTAATAAGTATAGCTAAATATTTTATTGAATAGCTACACCAATAAAAAACTTTCTTGCTATTATTCTATGTCTACAATCTATCACTTATAGAACAATACTCTTGATTTTATAAAATTTATTATCTGAGAAGAAGTGTTGCACATGCTACTTCAAAATGTCCATAGTGTTTTATGATGCAACATAGGTTGTTGGTGCATGGATCAAAATGTCACTAGCATATACAAGGTTTAGAAAATGTTGGAGAGGAAGGGCCAATCTTGATCTTAATCAAGGTGGCTTGCTTCACCTAGTTCTTTTTCTTAATAAGGCAAGTCCCAATCATAAAAGGTATAGTGATATTGAACACCCTTTTTTAAGACCCATGAATATTTTAATCCATAGAAGGTAGATCCCACTAAACATAACCCCAATTTAGATTGTACTGATACAAGTCCTGACCCAATGACACAAAATATTGAAGAACCATAAATGCTTTAGCATATGGTGCATAAATTTCTTATTGACTTTGTCATAAGTCTAGTCCATAAATAGCTTAAGTATCATGAACCCATCTTTAGGAGTAGACGAGTTCATATGAGTAGCCATCTTCTATGCCAAAAAAAATATTAATAGATATAGCACAATCAAGCACAAAAGCTACTTACTCCCTTGGAATAAAATCATAAAGCACCATCTTCAATCTACCCACTAATATATTTATAAAAACTTTGTGTATCACATTGCAAAGCTTGATAGGTCTAAACTATTTAGGATTTGAAGTACCTAGCACTTTAAGAATTCAAATTATCAATCTTTCTTCCACCTATTATGCTTATAGCTATCTATAAAGAATTGTTTCATAGTTGTGATAATATCTACCTAGGTAATATTCCAATATCCATGCACAAACTCTACAATGATGTCATCCACAATAGAGGCTTTGTTTTGAAAGACATAACGACATTCCTAATCTCATCTTCACTTATTAAAGCTACTAAACCTTTCACTTTCTCACCATTAATAGTTCTCAAAGGTTGAATGATGAGGGAGGATTAAATTGGCTAAAACTAAACCACATCCTATGAAAACATTTCATGAATATATCTTTAATGTTAATTAGGGAAGTGACCAATTCCTTATTATAATTTTAAAGATGATGTATATAATTTCTTTTGTATTTAGAAGTGGCCACTGCCAAAATGAAATGCATGTTCTGATCCTCAAGGTTGGCCTAATGAAGCTTGGCTTGCTATCGCTACCATGGTTCTTCTAAAGCCATAGTGTTCTTATAGGAGGTCATACATTATGCCAAAAGATCATGTAAAGACTTAGTGAATCCCATCTCAAATTAATTAAGTTAAAGCTCTTAAAACTCCTTAACCTACCAAGGCATATTAAAAAAATTGCCAACTTCTACTACACTCCATTTCTTTGAAATAAATAATGCTCTATTAAATTTAGTAGATAGATTATCCATAGAGTTGCTCCTAATAGTTTTATTCCCATCTACTTGCACAATATTAGTTGAATGTGGAAATGATAACTAAAGTTTTTCAAATCGGATTTTCCTTTTCGTTTTATGCAAGATAGCTACCTTAATTAAATTTTCAAAGGGTAGTGGTCTGAGCTTATATGTGGAAGATGTCTCATTATTTTATTTGAGAATGTTTGTATACCATGAATTTTTAGTAAAGCTCTATCAATTCTTTCAAATAAATATGTGCTACCCTCCCTATTATTACACCAAGTGAACTTATTCCTAATAAATACCAAGTCTATTAAATCTAAATCGTGTATGAAATTGAAGAATTCATATTGAGCTTAATGAATACTAAATTTCTCCTCTTTTCTTCTTATTCTGTGATGGTAGTACATCAAGATCTCTTACAACAATCAATAAACTACCAAACTTTGTAGATTCTCTGATTTGGTTTCCTGCTTCCTAATAGATCATTTAATATTTTTATGCGTACACCACAAAAACACAATTAAGGGTTGTTCCTGCAAAATTCCACCTATATAGTAACCACTTATGAGGATGACAACACAATCTTAAGCTCCACTAAATGCTCCTATAAAGCATCAATATCCCCTAACAATCTAATGAAATGTTAGACAAAGAAGAAAAGCTTGTCTACCTCATGCCTATTAAAGTTCTCCAACTGAGTTTCCAATGAGGGAACAACTAATACTCTATTTTCCCTTACCAAGCACAATAAGTAGCTACACGATTTTGTCACTCTAATCCATCGAATGTTTTGTACTGCAAATATAATCATATATTGTTAGCAAAACTTACAAATAAGCAAATTGTACACCTCTACAACATGCCCAACCATGCAAGATCTATGTTTTGGGCCATCACACTTTCACAATAGCATTTGGGACACAAATAAATTAATAGTGAAACATCTACTTACAATTTGCAATTGAGCAAATATTCCAAATCCCATTTGACGTCGTCCTCCTACAGGCATCCTCCTCTACCATAAAAAGAACATAACAATTCTTGGTAATTAAAAAATATCTCACCCATGTTTGAGTTATATCTAAGTATTTTTTGAACCATCCAATAAAATTTCTTCTCAAAAATAGCACACCGTTACTCCTAATTTTCCTCAACTATAGTAATTTGATCTACAAAGGCTTATTTGCTGCATAGTTAATCTTTTATTAACAAAAACTCTATAACTTTCACTTCTTATGAAATCTATAAGAATTCAGCATTGCATATGTCTCCACTAGTTGTACATCCTCTCTCTTTCCATTTTTGTGTCATTATAAACACTTGAGTAATTTGAATTTTTATTAATGACCACATCCTGACAAAACTTCGTGTTGCCTTCTCCTATTTCATAGCTAAAACAAAGCTTCAACCTAGGTTGGATCATATCCAACAAGATGATCTCCATACAAGTAACAAAAATCCTACAATTGTCATACCAACTGAACTCCAGGTGATTAGCAGTAATACAAGAAATCAAAATTCTATTGTTATAGTTAAAGAAAGACAGTTGAAGCACCTTATTGTACTTTGCATTTAAGAAAATGTAGCTAGCATCCTTTTCAGGTCCTTCTCCTATGGATGTCTTTCTATAACTTAGAATTAAAGTATCAATTCTAGGCAACTGAGGAAACTCTCGACTATGAAAGAATTCTATTCCAACAATCACATGGTCATCAAATTAAGTTGTTTCTCACAAATAATGCACCATTACTCCCACTTTTCCTCTATTATACTAAATAGATATGCACAACTTCTTTAATGCATAGAAAATCTTCTAGTTGCTAATTATCTACAGCTTCTTCTACTTAGAATTTCTCCACAAATTCTATGTAGAACACATCTCCAAAAATTGCACATCCTCTTTGTTGCCCATTTGAGTCTTTCTTTTACTATAAACACTTGAAAAGTTTGTAACCCTATTAATCTCTATATCCTTACCAAACATAATGTTTTGTCTTTCTACCTCAGCTAAATCCATGCTTGAGTCAAGCTAGAAGCTTAACTAACAAGATGATTACCAAGTCAGCAATTGGGAACCTCCAGTTTTTATGCTGATTATGCTTCATGATATCTACAACAAAATTAAAGTGTGCAATAATAGAAATCCTTCACTCGTCTTGTCCACCTTAGCAAAAATACCTTGCCTTAATGAAAACATGAAAGGCTTGAATAACATTGAGTATAGTTAGCAAATGCAACCAATAACACCACAACATCTATAATTCCTTAGAAGGTCCCAAAAAGAAAATGGTGCTGCCCAAATTCAACTTTTCTCTATAATACCACCACTTTTTGTGCTTTAAATTTCAAACAATCAAGAGAGAATCCCCTCTCTTTATTCATTGTCATATTCATTATCATCTTAAATCCATTCTATGGGGCATTAGCCCTTTCTCGAGCTTGAGGTGGTGACATAACAGTGGATGAACTGGAGATATCCATGATTTTTTCCTACTTTGTCAAAATCTACACCTTAATCTATGATAAGTCACCAAACTTATCAACCACATTCTTTCTACTCTATATGTAATGCTTTTTTGTATTTATTTCATTTTTCCCTTACTATTTCTATTTTGGTACCCCTATGAGAGCCTACATCATATCTTCCATCTTGCATTACTTACTAAATTTTTAGTTTCTCGTTTCTTTTCCATTTACATTCCTCCTCTATCACTTTACTATAAACACTTTCATCTCTTAGTTTACATAACCACCCAAGGTCCCAAGCTTTGTCTCTATTCATCATCAACTTTTTATCACCACTTGCATCACATTGGTCCCCCTATTCTTATCCTTACCAGGTTCTACCTCATAGAACATGGGCACTTTGTTGTAATAATGCTATGGATCAACTCACTAGATGTACATATCCAAATGCATGTGCCACTTTGCCACAAGTGATTCAGACAAAAAGAAGTCTCTCATACCCAAACCTCCTGAAGGATCGACCCAATGGTCTATTCAACCATATGTCCACTCTAAACGTCTTAGAAAGGTCAATTCTTACACATATTATGGCAAAGTATGACCTTTTTATGTTAGTCATCCAACCATGAAAGTAAATAGGCTTTTACAAAGCCTTGGCAGTACACAAAACATTCTATCCCAATGTACAAATGGGAGTGACTAAAAACTAATCCATGCTAGGGATCACATAATTGTGGAGTACTTAGCCTAAATTTTGGTGTCCATATATCGAATCATAATTCAACGGCAACAACCTAATAGGGACCTCGCAATCATGCTCAGTCTCTATTAGTAGCTAACTTAGAGTGCAAGCAAAAATATCCAACTAATAAGTCCAAAATCCAAAATCCACTTAAAAGCCCTCATCAATAGTATAAATGTCTGCCTACAACAAACCAACATGATAATACCAATGCTAATGAGCTTGTGGATCACAAGAATCATTAGAAAGGTTAATTTCATCATTTATAATGGAGGTCACACTTACTGCTATCACCTTGACATCTACCTTTATCAGTTTCTTGATGTAATTACAAAACAAAACTCCAATAGAGATGTTGTTTCCATATTTCACTCTATATTCTACAATAGAATCCTTAAAACTCGCCTTAGTTGGATTACATGCTAACTAGTTATTATTAAAAGACTTTTCCCTCATGAGCACTTCAACATTTTCACAAACACTTTGAGTGCACTTTCTTAAAACAACTACTTCAGTATTAATTGCATTGTATAAAATTCTCCTTCAATATAGTAGATAAATTTGTAAGATCTTTTTGATTTAGTTCATTATCTAGTGTGTTCAACTCTTTCACCATCTGTCTTGTCTCAATTACAGTGTTCAAATTCGTAGCTAATGCAATGCACATCCACGAGGATTCACCCTCAGATGAATTCACTTCACAACAAACTTCCTTTGACTTAGATGCATCTAGTGTTGCTGCCATAATATTTCCTTTATTAACCCATGTACCACTACCACAATATGTTAGAGGACTAACCGCATGAAAATGTTGGGATACCTAAAATTGTCACCTGTTGGGATCGTAGCCTCTACACCCACCACCTGTGTCTAAGAAGATTGCTCCATGTACCTTACTTTTTTGTAATCTTTCTTGACTTCTAGCCTACCATTAGTCACAAAGCCACACCAAGTGCTCAGATAAAATTTGATACAATGTCCATTTGAATGTTTGCTGGTAGTAGAGAACATGACCCATAAACAAGCCTTCTAATGATTCTATCTACCTCCTTTTCCTACAATTCTAAAGTCCTTAAAAATCCTAAAGCCTTTGAGTTATTTGATAAAGAAATGGTTAAAGCCTACAACAAACTCTCATTGGAAAGGTCATACATAAAATAAATAGGGCATACAACAATCCTACTCAAAATCATACATAAAAGTGTGATGTGCAATCCAGTTGGTTGAATAGTTGTCTGGGCACATAATGTGGCATATTTTGAAAGACTACATATTTTGCACAAACTTGATAGAACTTTGATAATTACCTATACATGTCGTAGATGCATGGGTTTGGCTCACCTATGTAACGACTATTGTAGAGTCTGATTCAATCTATGAAGTATAAAAATTAGAGAGTAGCATTCTAAGGAGCTCCACAGCTTCAAGAATAGTAATAGTTTCCATGTTGAAAACCGAATCTAAAATCCAAGATCCACCAATAATAGTAATAGTCCTACCCAAGTCATCAAGAATAGCTATTCCAATTCTAGTATTTTGATAATCTTACACTATTGTATTGCAATTGACTTAACCTACCCTATTGGTGGAAGAGTCCAATAATTGTTTATAAATAGCTTCTAAAGGCCGTAGGAAGTCCCACTAGATGTGATTGGAGAAAAGGAACAAGCAGTTTTAGCAGCATTGATTTGAATACTGCTTTGAAGTGCAACCAAACTCAGCACCTTGCCCACTTGTTCTTGGAAATTTCAATTGATATAACGGAAAAATGTCAAATTTAACTACAAGCAACATAGTTAAGACCTGAATATTTGCCATCATCTTGTTAAGTAGCTCACTTGAAGATTTAAAATCCTTGCTGTTAGCCCCATCATACATGAGATAAAGATTGCAAAATTTCTTCCCAAAAAATCCTTTCCTTTATCACATTCCCATAAGCTATGTTGAACATCCTATTCAAAGTTTCAGCTCTATGGGCAAAATAGTTGCATCTCAATACCTCTTGCACACATCCAAGAGTGAGTTGGAAGAAAGTTCAAAATTAATCTCAAAATGAACGCACTAACCGATGGCTATAGTTTCAACTTCCAACTGTTATTCAATTATAAATCAAATACGAACTAATGTAGATGAATTTTTATTCCAATGCCATGTCAATATGATTAAAGTATCACATGACCTTTTCATTTTATTTTCCCTATGGGGAATGCATAACCTAAAACAACAAAGTAGGCATGAATATATTTTTTATTTTTATCATGGTTCCACATACTGTGTTGCTTAACTAGCTTTGCAACATTTGTTAGATGTTCCACTTCCATGTTGATATAAGTAGGCCAAAACGCAATTGGAGAAGCACGAGCAAATTATCTATCTAAAATGAAACTTTCTTTCCATCAATGATTCCTAAAACTATGTTTTCATTTCTCCAAGGCATCATACTACTATGTATCCTACATGTATACAAAGCACCACATATCATATAAAGATTATTGTTTAGCACAAAATACTTAAATCTAAATGCTTGAATCCAAAGGCCATCAACCCACTTGCCATGCTTTGCAATCAATGTTACAAGCATGTTGACAAACTACAAACTCTAAGAGCTCCATAATTCCTAGGAAGAGCACCAATTTCTAGCTTGTATAATGTATAGATTTGCTAACATTTAACAACTCCACTAGTACCATCGCATCAATTTCTCAAACTCATCCATAATTTTCTTTAGAATTGAGGAGTAGGTTAAGAGATATATAAGAATAGTAGCAAGCACCAAGTTGATCATGACAAGATGCCCCATCATTGATAGAACTTGAGCCTTCACCTTCACACAATTTTCAACTGGATCAATAATAAATCAAAAGCCATTTTTTCCAAATTTAGCTGCTTCAATTGGTATGGTGAAATATTTTACTTGAGTAGCTTGACTCATATTTGACTCATATGTAACTTTCTTACTATCATTTTTCTATGCTTGCATTCCATCACCTTACTGAACAATACTTTGGATTTGCAAAAATTTACCACTTGGCCAAAGTGTTCCTTATATTGCTTCATAATGTCCCAAGTAGTTTATGTTAGGCTTGTGTAGATCAAAATGCCATCTATATAAAGAAGGTAAGTAATCATTGGTGAAAAATCGCCAATCCTAATCCCAATAATTGGTAAGTATTTGAGTTGCATAATAAATAAATGGCTAAAGGCTTCAACAAACAATCCTTATGGAGTTTAATAATAAAATTAGAAAAAAGATAGTCCATAAGTAGTTTGGGAAAGGGCAATCCCCAATCCCATATAAAAGCATACGAAAGAGTATAATGCACAAACCAATCGACTACACAACTATTTTGACACAATATGTGGGGAAGTTTGAAGAATCACATACTCTTCAAAAAATTAGTAATGCTTAGACAATTACAACTATAAGAGTTTGACACAAGAATCCATCTCACTTCAACAATGGAAGTTGGAGAGTTAGATTCAATTTTTGTAGCATGAATATTAGGAAATAGTGTTCTAAGGAGCTCCATGGTTTCGAGAATAGCAATAGTTTCCATGATGGTGATTGCTCTTAAAATTGACTTTTTGTCAACAATAGTAGTAGTCTTGCCCAAGTGATCCTAAAGAATTATGCCAATTCCAACATTAAGAATTTCTTTCACTATTGCATCGCTATTAGGCTTAACCCACCCTATTAGAGTAGTCCAATAAGAGGTTACACAAAGTGCTTGAAGGTTGCAAGAACTCTCACAAGATGGGCTCATATGAATGGAACAAGCAATAGTAGAAGCAACATCAAACTAATTTTTTCGTCAAACAGCAACAAGGATAAACATCTTACCAACATATGCATGTAGATTTCTATTAACCCAAAGCAAATACAACTCTGTAGTAGAAAACTTGATTGCTTAAGATGCACTAACAACTTCAATATTAAACTCCATCTAGTTCAATTGCTCCTTCAATTTTTTAAAATGCAAGTTATTACTCCATTCATCACTAAGATTTGTAATTTTGAAGTTGCTTGCCTAGAATTTGTTTTCCTTGTGACATTCCCAAAAGTAAAGCGTAATATCTTCCTCCTTCTCATAGCCCCATGGACAAAATGCTTGGTTCTCAAAACCTCTCACATAGATAAAGTAATAAGTGGAAAGTATATTGAAAATTAATGTCTACATAAACAAACTCACTCTATGCTATAATTTAAAATTCCAAATCCCACTTCTTCTTCTAGGAATAAATTTTGGCTATTGTACATTTTGTAGTATATAACTTTTGATTCCAACACTGTTTCTTCAATCTTATTGAAATAGAGCATATCCTTTGAATTTGATCTAGTCCAAGAAAAGTGCATAATCCTAAAAATCAAAGTAGATACAAGCAAATTTTGTATCATAACGTTTTCCCAAACGCCATGCTCCTTAACAAGTTCTATCACACAAATTAGATGTTACATGTCCATATAAATATATGTGGGCCACAATGTGTTTGCAAAAAAGACAAGCAAATTATCCAACATGAAAGAAAATTGCATGTCCATTACAATTCACCAAACCATTTTCTTATTTGTTCAAGGCACTGCACTACAAAATAGCTCGCATATATGGGAAGCCCCATGTGATACATAGAGATTATTATTAATCATAAAATACTTGGACTTAAATATCTGGACCCTTAAACCTACCTCCTAATCCATAGCCCACTTGTTGTTCTTTGCAGTCAATGCTATGTATCATGTAGACAAGCAATGAATTTCAAGGCCATCACCCTATTTAGGTAGAGTAACCAAATTCTATAGAATTACTAATGTTAGAACCACTCTGTAAGTACAAATGTATCAATTTTTTTAACTACTTAATAATTCCTTTTAAAATAAAAGAATGGGATAAGTAATATATAGGAATAACAATAAGCACTGGTCGTTCATGATAATATGGCCCGTCATGGATAGAGCCCTGATCCTCCATCCAAACATGAAATTTCTAACTTGATCAACAAGAAAATTATAGTTTTTCTCAATAATATAATTTTTTTTAATAAGAATGCCTAAGTTTTTCAAATGAGTAGTTGGGGAAAAACATAGCTTCCCTGTAATCATCTTCATATGCATGCATTTTATTACAATACTAAACAATAATTTTGATTTGTTAAGATTAACAAATGGACTTGAATGTAGTCGATACTATTTCATAGTGTCCCAAATGGTCCTTGCTATAACATTAATGGGTAGAGCATAGCTTCAGTTATGATCATCATAAAAAAGGTGAGAAACAGTAGGTGAAGAAAGGCCACTTTTGATCTTAACCATGGTTGTAAGTTCCATCTACTGCATAATAAGATTAGATAGATATTTGGATATCAATACTATAAAGTTATGGTGATAATGGACATCCTTGCTTAAGACCCCACATAGCTTCAATCCACGAAAGGTGAACTCTATTTAGCATAATCTAACTTCTTGGTGCAGTGATACACACCTCAACCCAGTAAAACCAAATATTTGGAAACTATAAATTCTTTAACATATCAAGCACAAACTACTAGTTGACCTTATTATAGTCTTTGTCCATGTGCAGCTTAAGAGGCATGAGCCCTTCACTTATTGCAGTTGCATTCATAAAAGTTGCCATCACCTATGCTAAAAGTATATTATCAAATATAGCTCACCGAAGCATTGAAGAAAGCTGTTCCCTTGTTTATTTTGGGAAGCATCATCTTTAATGTACCCACCAAAAGATTAGCCACAATGTTGTATGTCACATTGCAAAAACTTATCGATCTAAATTGTTCAGGTTTTGAAAGACCTTAAACCTCTGGAATAACTATAACTAGCATATCTTTCACTCTTTTCATCAAACATCTATCATTAAAAAATTGGTTTCATAGTTGTGACAAACATCCTAATCTCAACATCACTTTTTAGTGTCATAAGAGCTATTGCATGCTCATTGTTGATAGTTTTCTAAGCCTTGAGCTATGGAGAAATATATTTCCCAAGGTGACCTCATTTCTTGTTAAAGTACCACAATAGTATTTCTTTAATTTCATTTGGTTATGCTACCAATTCTCTACTATCATTTTTATGTTGATGATTATCTTTCTTATGTAGGTAGAAGTAGTCACATCTTCATAAAAATATGTTTTGCAATCTCAATGGTTCACCCAATGCATCTTGGCACAATACCACCACCAAGATTTCTCCAAATCTATAGCTCTATGATATGAGGTTATACATTAAGCCAAAAGATCATGCCCTAACTCATTTAACTCCAACACAATTTTTTAAGCCTGAGCTTCCAAAGCTTTTATTTCAACTTGCAAGGTTTGCCAAGGATATTAACAACTTTTGTTACACTCAAGAGACCACCAAGCACTAAACATTCTCTAATTTGGTCTCGAGCTACCCTATGGATCACATAATCTTTTGATCAAATACCACACAACATCACCAAGGGAGTTATTGTCAATGGTCTCCAGCATATACATAACCTATGAGGTTGCCTTCATAATCTCAAGCTCCACCTATTTTCTACATTAAAACACAACACCACTAGATAAACCAATTAATGGTTGGACAAAGTAGTTCAAATTCATTCTTAAAAGAATTTTTGTTGCATGCTTATTGAAGTTCTCCACTCAAGTTTCCAATAAAGCAACATTGATACACCATTTTCCCTTATAATGAGCAACAACTAGTCTCAAAAGTTTGCCACTCTAACATCATAATTGTTCAAAACTACTAATGCAATCATATATTATTGGATGGAAACAAAAGACTTGCACTTAAGAAACCTATAAATATCAACCACATATTCCCAACAACACTAGGAACTTAAACAACAATAGTAATTACATTTCAAGAAAGAAGGTTGAATGAATGATCAAGTCAATTTTTACCATTCCACAAGTTTTCTATTTCCTATTTGAGATTCTTTCCCGACAAAATTTCTCCTCTACCTTAAAGTTAGTATGCAAAATCTAAGTAAATGAAGATTCTATCCCATCAATAAGGGTTCTTTTTGAGCAATTCCAATGCCACCCAATGAAGATGACACACAAAAGTAGCATACTAATGCTCCGAATTTCCCCTTTCCTAAACAAACTGAAGTACATTTATTTCTTTGATGTAGATGAATTCGCCTAATGCGTAAAACACTATAGCTTTTTTGGTATAGTAAAATAGTATTTAGCATTATGGTATTATAAAATTTGATTTCCACTACAATCAACAACCATTGTTGCCTATAATAACACCAAGAATATTTTGCAGCAAAGATCTCCATGAATTGTTCCTCCTCTTAGTTGCCATTTTATGTCCTTTTGTTACACATATTTGATAAAATTGTATTTCTATTACCCGCCTTATTTCAACCTAACTTCTTGTTGTTTCCTCCTTATTCATAGCTATATCCCAATAGGAACAAAGCTTTAACCTTGACTAGCAATATCATCTCCAAGAAAGTAGTAAAACACCTTCATTTTTTTATGCCAAGTGAATTTCATACTATTCATAGTAATGCAATCGAGAAAGATTCTACACATACAACTCATGAGAGACAGTTGAGACTACTAGCAACTACTTGCACTTATGGAAACATTCCATCTTCCCAATGATGTCCACTTTCTAAAGACATCCTTTTCTATCTTATAAACACAGTACCCTTACCAGGCAATAGACGAAATGCTCAACAATATATGAACTCTACCAAAGTGGTTCAAAGTCCAACCAAATAAGTTGTATCTTTAGAATGGTACTCCAATTCTCCTACTTTTCACCTTTTGTATAATATAAATATTTAGATGCTTCATTGCTCCTTCAAGAACCCTTCATTTAATAATTTTCTGCGACATACTCTACCAATAGTGTCTCCTAATATTTTGGACTTAATACATCTCCAAACTTTGTTCATCCTTACTATTACCAACAAGCCTCCTTCCTATGTTGCAAGCATTAGAATAATTCTCATTTATGTTATTCACTATATATTGATAAGAATTAAATGTTTCTTCTTCCCACCTCAAAGTTGTCTCCATGATTGAGTAATGTATGAACCATCTAAAGCAAGATCATCCTCAAATAAGTCACAAAATCCACCTATTTCTATGCCAAGTGAGCGTCATACTATCAGCATCAATGTAGTAGTCTATACACAAATATGAATATGAATTCCTTCTCTATCCAAAGAAAACATGTAAATTAAACAAGTTCTTCCCCAAGTAGTTAGCCAAAAGCCTCAAGTACTAAACCAACTAAGCGTCATGTAATCAATAGCATTAATAACAATGATTCCAGTAATATCGATGCCTCATCTTACCTTATTCTTCCCAGCCAAAAAACCTACATTTACCACAAAAGACATCTTCATAAAATACCACATCTTGTTTCCAATTGCATCCAATATCACTGTAGTATTCTGCACTTTCACAACTACTTTAGGAAATAAGAGGCTGCTTCCTTTGTTGAACCCAATCTTTCTCTACACAACCTTTCCTTTTACTTTTTGAATTTTCACTATTCCCTTTATTTCTTTTCATTTTCATTATCAACACTACATTCATTCTAAGGAGCATTTTTCTTTATTAAGCTTTAGGTGGATCCACAACAATGGATGGACTAAAGTATTCCTAATTTCTACCCACTTTCCCAAAATTGTAGCCATGCTTTGTTGAGGGTCACTAGGGCCTTCAAGCACATCCTTGGTACTTGTTCAACATGGTTTTTATTTGTATTACTTTCATCCTCCCTTTGAGCTTTCTATGTTAGTAACCACTACAACTTGGATGAACTCTAACAATGCCCTTCATTCTTAGATTTGTATCTTACCCTGTATAATGCTTTCACCTTTTCTTCCAACTTGTCTTACTTACTAAGATCCTATCTAAACATATCTTTCCCATTCCCATTCTTTCTCTATTATGCAATTATGAACATTCTCTCCTCTATGTTGCATAATCATCATTGATCACAACTTTTGTCTCCATCTGCATAGCAATTTTCCCACTATTCTTGTTTTGGTCATGTCCTACCTCAATAAGACAAGAACTTCAAACTATTACAATATTTTGGGCCAGCCTACTAGATGGACATAGCTCTAATGAATGTCCTACTTTATCACAAATGAAGTAGATTAGGGAAGTGTTTATTCTAACCTATAAAAAGATTTTCCCAATGCTCTATTTAGTCACATACCTACTCTAAAAGGCTTAGACATGTCAATTTTAATACATACTCTTAAAAATGATGACCTCAACATCATCCATCCAACCATCTATCAAAAATTGGCTTACTTATATCCTTTGAAAAGCATAAAAGATTCTCCATTTTTGAATACAAGAGAGAGTGCCAAAAAATTTAACAATACAAGGGCATACTTTATTTTGGAAATACTTCACCTAAATCTAGGAGTCCACATCTCCAATCCCAATGGAAATCTAGCAAGATACCGAGGACCACGCAACAACACTGAGTCTCTATCAATAACTAACTCAAAGTGTAGAAAACAAAAGTGAAATGATAAGTCTAAGATGCGAAATACACTATAACATCTCTATTTGTTTAAAGATGTCTAGCAATCCATTATAAAGATTAATGAATGTTGTATACTCTACTAATAAGATGAATTGGTGGTACAACACATGATGGACACAAGCCCCATTTGATAAGAGAATTTCATTATTTATCATGAGGGAGGTATTCGTCCATGCAATCATCTTCACATCTACATTTGTTAATCTATCTATGTAACTACCAAATGAAGTACCAATAGAAATGCTATTTTTATTTCCTATTTTTCATCCAAAAGAGCATTCTTAAAGCTTACATCAACTAGATTATTTTCTGGCTAGTTATTATTTAGATAGTTTTCCTTCCCCACCACTTTGGCATTGTCACAAACAAATTGTGTACAACATTGTGCATTAGTTGCCTCAATAATATTAAGATGTATAACATTCTCTCTAGATGCATACATGGTTTCATAAGCTCATTCAACTTTAGATCATTATCTATTGTGTTAGTTCTTCCACATTCTTACTTACTCTAGCTATACTTTTCAAATGATAGCTATTGCATTGCACAACCTAGTTGCTTCACCATCATCAACCTCAAATGAGTTCACTTCACAGCATACCTTATTTCATTAAGATCCATCTTATGATGTCTCCATATCATTTCATGCATTCCCTTGAGTATGTCCACCATAGTATGCTAGAGCACTCAGTACATGAACAATGCTAGGATTCCAAGAATTATCACCAATCGTGATCAGAGCCTCTACATCTGTAGCCTACAGAAGCAAAGATTGCACCACATCGCTTTTTTTCCATGCTCTTCCTCAACTTTAAGGCAATCATTAATGCCTACACCTTGTTGAATTGCTAGTGAAAGGTTGTTACTATGTCAATTTTAAAAGTTTGCTAGTGGTTGAGAATGTTGCGACAAAAAGAGCTTTGAACAATTACATCTACCTATAATTCTACCTTCCTTCATCTCAGTCCAGTTGCACCTCCATATGTAATCTTCCTAAAACTCCAAAAAATTTTCTACCATATATCATCCATAAAGTTCTTTTGGTTACTTGTTAATATAAATGGTCTAAGCCTACATCACACTCTTCTTTGAGAGGTTCATTTAAAAAGTCTAAAATACAAAAGTACTTTGGGATGGAGTATTCCCAAGAATAATAAAATTCTTTGGGATCTAGAGAGAGTATTGACACAAGGCTAAAACTTAGAGTTGATGAAAGAGCACCATCACAAGTGAAGCATGTAGCTTAAAATGACTCAACATGAAAAAGGATTGATAAATGAATTGTTCTTTCATAATTCTTTTAGCAATAGTGCATAGTTATTCTTAGTTGGAGTGATATGTCTCATTAATTCCATTAATGAACAAGGCATCGGGTTGCTAACAAGCTATGCTAGGTTAAGCCCTATATCCAACATCTTAGAGGGAGAATAACCACTTAGGCCATGGATGTTTGACATAATAATAAGTTTATGATGCCATTAGATGTTCTATGCAACATGCATGCTACTCTAATTTGTTTAATGAGTTCATTGCATTGGTCAAAAGTGTGGGTAATCTTATAAAAATTTCATCATGATGGGGATAGATCACTGTAATAATTTGTTTTCAAAAAGGAATTTGTAGAAACATGAGTCATCAACTCATGTTGACTACATCCCTGGCCTTTTTACTTACCTTCCATTGCTTCTATTAATTGAATGTCTATTGAAGTGTTTGGATTACTACAATGTGGGTGGTTTGCCATGGGTTGCTTGACAAGAAGTACACTGAACCTTATCATTTGAAAGAAGGCGATGTCATAACAAGGTTTTTCTAGTGAACTTGAGGATAGATCAACGACGAGGGCATTGAATGATCGAGTGATCAATGATTGTGAGGATGCAATGATTGTTCAATGTCATTTTCTCTCTTTGTGCTTGCTCTTGCTTCCACATGTAGCATTATGCTATGGAAGATAAACAATAGATTATGGCATAGTCAAGCGCAAAGGAAGAGCAAATGTTACGTTGCCAATAGGTCTGTTTTGCATATCCAGGTTAAGTGGGACTTGAAATTCTAATAATTTGCAACTCTCAATAATGGATATCTTGGCTATCATATCGATGAAGAATGCAAAAAATGGTATGCATGTTTTGAGTTATAGAATCTCTTGAACCATCTATTATTTCAACACATGTTGTGTCAAAAGGATGCAAGCCAAAGGCATTTTTGCATGGGTATAAAGTGACCTGTCACTCCTTGAAGAAGCATAGAATAATTAGTTTGCATCCCAACCCTTGTTTTGAGTTGATAGATGGCTCGTTGTGTTGTGGCATAATATGTTAAAGAATTTGGTATGGTAAGCTATTAACATAATATGTGGTGCATACCAATGAGTATCGTGGTATTGGTCAGTTGTAATCAATGTTGTAGTAGAATAAGCAAATGCCCCCAACAAATACAACTCCATGCTCCATGGTGCAGAATCAAGACACCTATTAAGATTAAAAATACAAATAAGTGGAGGAAAGGAAACATACAAGGATTCGCTTGGTACTGTCAAGCAAAATGACACTAAACAATCATGAAAATTAGGTATCTTAAAGCCCAAATTATAGTTTAAAGAGGTGTTGGCAATGATAAATTAGGATCAAGCCCCATTAAAGGGGGTCCTAGGGAGGATGAGAGCTGAATTCAACTCATGCACTCGTCTACTTGAGACACTACCAATGAGTCGGGTAGTTTTGGAATGCATCCTAATTTGGGCGATAAATATTGTTGAAGTTTAAAAAATAATGACAGGCTAATAGAAAACAATTTTTATAAGTAAAAGATAAAAAGAACTTTCGAATGAGACTCAAAGATTGCTTAAAATTGTTAGGAGACAAGTAGATAGATACCAACATTGTGCCTTAACTAGATACAAAACATCATTCTATAGTTTGTTGCATGGCTTAAGGAGAGGACCATCTCGAGCCATTGTAACAGCATGAGGCTGGATGAATGTCTCTTATAAGGGAATCTTCATCATGGCTGATCATAATGTTTGCCACATCGAGTAGCATCATGGTAGCACCATGTGGATTGGTGATAACTGGTGGGGTCCCAATTAAACCCTTTACGAAATGCAGACCAAGAGTCTAACATGCTTGTGAGTCAACAATTGAGCAAGCCCATAATGTGTAAGGATGTTGAATGGTGGCATACTCATTTAAGGGGTTAGCCATTGGCCAACTCACATCTTCTATAAGGGGTTTCAGTGTTAGCATGCTCGCTCAAACCAAAAAGATGGTGAACTATGCTGGGCAAGGTGAAGCTATAAGAAACTTTAGTGGAGGCCCACATCAATACTAATGAGTAAACTATTCATTTGACTTTGGTATAAGGGAAAAAGACCAATCAAACTATTTAGTAGCCACTTCCCATCAAAGTTTCTCTCAGGATAACTGGAGCAATATTTAAAGTTTTATTAGGTAAAGGCAATGATCAAAGGCATTGAGGGTACAATGACTTTGATTTATTCTCAGACTTTAAATATTAGGAATGATCTGGTGCTTTTGTGAGTTGAGCTAGGGAATTCGAGCTCTAAGTGGGCTGTTTTTGGAAAGTAGAGCTGGTAATGTAGGATGAACAAAAGTTGCGTTATGATGTCCAACTATGCAATAACTAAGAGCTCACAAAGGGTGTTTGTTGATTAAGATAAATGGATAATGTTCGTGAAAGATGAAATCCTCTAACGAGTGTGATAGCACACTTGCTAAATCTGCTAGCCCCAAAAATGAAAGGCACGTAAGCATGTGAACAACACATGGCCATCAATGTAATGTAGTGCCCCAGCAAGTAAGAGGGGGTAATGATCATCATAAAGTGTGAGGCATGAGCATATGTGGGGCATCCACTGGTGTAGGTCTTGGTGGTAATAACAAATATTTCAATGAGAACATTGAAGGTCAAAAGGGGGAAGGTCCTATTTGAAGGGCACTTTCACATGGCTTAGCTAATCTTAAGACATGAGGAAACCTTTTGTGGAGTGCCATTTCTAATGAGCTTCAAAAGGGATTTGAGCTACATTTCTAGAACTAGGATGTGGTTGTTGATGGCAATGCCAAGTCTTCTAGAAATGTCGGTGGGGGCCATGTGAAGAGTTATCTTTTTGCCTTAACCACTTGTTAGCCCTAGAAATAGCTCAACTGGAGGTAAGGCCAAGCATTTTGAAAAGAACTACTTTTTGAGTGGTGTCCCAAGAATCCCTTATGGCCCTTTAAAATTTGGATAGTTGAGTGCCTTCCATTCCTAGTCATACTCATAATTATAGAAGATCATGAAGGTGTATAGCCTTAAGGTGATGGAGTGGGTCAACACATGTCAGTTGGGAGGCTAATTGGGAGTGGCCCCTATGGTGGCCTTCCTCAAGCAACAAACAATTGACTAAAAATTGGTACAAACAAGGAGAATCCTACTATTCAATTAAAACAAGGCATTGCAGTGGTCCTCAAGGATGCTCACATAATATGATTTCTACCTAGTGATTTGAATGTCAAAGTTAAGAAATTCAACCATGCACAAATAAATGAGATGAGTAATTATGACTCTCTTATGGTAGTCAAATGCCCCATCATCTAAATAGTGTCATGCATGAATAAATTAACAAGATTCTTATTATCCCTATCTAATATCCAATGAAAGCACAACCAAGGGAACAAACATGATAGAATAAGTGGGGTAGGAAGATCATGTTGAGTTTGACTTTAGTTTCTTTTTATAAAATGACTTAAGAACTGTAACATAAGTGAGAGTAAGCATGCTGGTAGAATTAAAATACCAATACTTTTAACATTTTTTTCTTATTCTATGCGACAAAGATAGGAACCAGTCACTCTTTTTGGCTACAAGTCTCACCTCAGTGGGTTGATCTTGTTGGAAGAAATATTCAGATGAGGAGTTTGGCTAGGGTGCTACATCTATTAAAATATAACATAGATCTTCTAAGATGAGGTCAATGAGAAAAAAAATCTTATATGGAACAATTAGGTAATAGCTCATTTAAATTTGATTTAAAAAATATATATGAATAATGAGAGTGTGGCTAATCAAACCTTTAAGCTTTCAAAATTTGAAGCTAGAGGTGTTAGAAAAGTTTCCATAAGGATAACTAACTCATGGTAGTAAACCATTCATTGCAATATTGATTTTTGATCCTTTGATGTTGCCTCTTCTTATCATTATGAAGAAGAATTCACCAAGAGTTGGATTTTTCACCCACCAAAATGGAACGTAAGGTTCGTTTATATTATTGTGAGATAGGTTCATTTTAACCAACTTATTAATGTGTCATGATAGTAATTCAAGCTTGTACTAGAAGAATTTTTTATTCACACAATTGGTGATCATGCTTGGTCGAAAATCTAGTGGTGCAATGCTATAGTGCATAGGAGTATGACTAAACTTCTTTAGGTCATAATCTATGCTAAGATTTGATTCTTAGTCCCATCATTCACTTACTGGACAATAATGTGGGCTTTACACTGTGAGGGAACACAACCACAAGCTCATCTAATATCACAAAAGGTTGGACAGCATAGGCATCTTATGAAATTGTAGTTAAGTATGAATGGTGGGTACAATCCATTACATTTGAATTATATTTGTGATGAGGTACTACAAGTAGAAGGGTGTCGTTGGTACCCTACTCCACTGGATCTAACCCTATGTCCCGGCATATTCACGCCCTCAAAGATATATACATAAAAGTTTTGAAACAACTATTGCTTACTTGATAGTTTGCTTGCTTACCTTTCTTTAATTATTATGATACTTTGTGTAGTTCTATTGCAATTTGCATCATGCCCCTTGGAGACTTGCTTGGGTGTAAGGTTGAAATACCTCACATTACGGAGCACAGAAGTTAGACAGTTCAATATTTCAATTATAACACTGTTCATTGTCAATAAATTGCAATCATCCACTAGTGTCCAACCCTATGTTGTAGTAGTTTCATCGCCATAAACCCAAAGACATCATGTCACATAGGTTTGATAATTTTTGCTCACTTACTTGCACCCATTATTAAAGTGGTGTGTATAGTAGTTCTAAGTGCATGGCAAAAAGTGTAACTTTTTTGCTCAATTCATCACTTGTGTTTACTTGTGGATGGATACAGAGCTACTCTATTAAGAGACTTACCATCTTGATAGAATTGTCATAATATGTATTCCACAATGGGCAGCATGTGATATAGTTGGCCGATAATAAAGAAAAATTTTGATGGTTCAATATGCACTATTGTTTGTGCTTATTGGATTATGGTCTTAGTTGTATACTACTACACCTATGCATGTAGGGCATTATGCTCGCATGTTATAGCTACTATGTGCATGTGTTATGGCTTATTATTCATACTGTGTGTTGGGCAAGCAAAGTGTATTGTTGTTTGTGTTTTTTAGCTCTACAGGCTTCTACCACTTTGATAAAGGTGATGTCCTTTTAGGAGATGATCATTCATCCTTGATAGAATTATTACAAAATGCAATATATAGGGAACAACGTGTGGAAAAGTATGACCAACAATGAAGTAGTAGTCAGATTGTGCAACATGCACTACGGTTTATGCATGTTGTACTATGTTCCATATCATGAGATGATGCAAATACATGAATAATAGAGAACTATGTGCACCATAGCATCGACTGTGCACAATAGGTACTATGTGTGTGAATGGTAGCTCATCTGCATGCACCCAATAGCATTTGATGCATGTGGTTGGTTGGGCATTGAAAGTGAAGTTTTTTTTTGGATTTTTAGAATTTTGGGTTATTAGAAGATGGATAAAGTGATGCTACATTGGGAGACTTGCCCTTTTATTGACAAAATAGTTGCAATATGCAATTCAAAATGGGCAATGCACTCAATAGTGCGAACTAAGGTGAAGCAAAAGTTAGAAAATGAAATATGCAATATGCAATAGGGTTTCAAAATTTTTAGTTGTAGTCATAACTATATGTTGTACAAGCTATGAGTAGACTATAGCACATAACACTCTGTAGTACTCTGTGTAAGCACAAGAATGTAATCTTCACTTCTATAGTAGTGAACTATTTGCATGCATGGAAACTATTCCTCACAACATGACTAGTGGAAACTACAAAGTGTAAATTTATTTTTGTGACTTTTAGCACTATAAGCTACTAGTGAATGGATAAGATGTTGTATTATTATGAGACTTGCCTTACTCCATAACAAAATTTTTACAAAGTGTAATTTGCAAAGGAAAATGTGTGTTATGGCTTGTTACAAAAAAAGAAGTTGGATGATGCAATATAATCTAGAGTTTTTGCATGCTAGACTACCTCGTTGCCCTTATGTTGTAGATAATTATGGCTATTGGTGCTTGGATAAGGTGATGCTTTAAAGGAGACTTACCTTCTTTATTGATTTGATTATCATAATAAGTAATCAACTAGGGGTAGTGTGTAGCACAGAGTGGCCCACTATGAATTGGTAGTTGGATGGTGTAATATAGATTATGGTTTTGGTAAGTTGGGATATGGCCTGAGCTTCATGCTAATACATTTAGGAATAAGAAAAGCACTTATTATACTATAGCACTGATAGTGTATCATTCTCTTACTCAAATTCCAGTACACATGCTCCCTACTGCATCAAATGCACATAATTATTAAGGGCCACAAATTACAACTTCTTTTGTGATTTTTAATATTTCAGGCTACTAGTGCATAGATAATTAATTGTCCTATTGAGAAACTTGCCTTTCTTGTTGATATAAATGATACATTAAATCCACATGTTTCAATGTGCAATGTGTGGTGTTATTCTTAGGGAAGTAGAAGTTGAATATTGCAATTTTCTCAAGAGTTTCTGCCCACTAGGTTTCATCCCTAGCCTCACATGGTTTTCCATTGTTCTCGTGCTTGACAACAAATGTACAAGCTACCTGTGGCATCTTTTGAACTAGTAGAGATTGCAATGTGTAAGTTATTTTGGGATTTTTAACACTATGGACCATTGGTGCATGGATTAGGTGATGACCTATTGGAAGGCTTTCCTTGATGAAATATTTGTAAAAAGCAATCTTCATAAGGCATTGTGTGCTAGGATGTGGCTCACAGTAAAGCAAAAGTTGGATGGTGTAATATACACTAGTGTTTGTAAGTGTTAGGCTTCGTCCCTAATCATATTCTACAGTCTACTATGCATGCTCATGCTAGTCCACTGTGCATGCACGTAGTAACAAGTCTATCCACGGCCTTCAACATCCTACTCGCGACTAGTGGAGCCCATAAAATGTAACTTCATTCAAGATTTTTATTATGACGTGGTGTTGGTACATGGATAAGGTGATGTCCTTCTTAGTTAATAGAATTATTACAATATAAAACACTCAAAGGGCAATTTGCAATGTGGTGTGGCCTATGACGAAGTAGAAGTTTAATGGTGCAATATGTGCTAGGGTTTGTGCATGATGGGCATTCTCTCTAATTGTGCGTGATCGCCTGCTATGCATGATTGTGATACCAATCTACACATGCCTTGTGGTACCTTACATGTGTCTGGTGAGCGCCACAAATTGTAAATTATTTTGGGTTTTTGGCATAGTAGTTGGTAGTGCTTAGATAAGGTGTTGCCCTATTAGGAGACTTGCCTTGTTCCTTGATTGAATTGTGAAATCCATAATAGGTAAAGTGTCACATGGTGTGCCCCATGATAAAGTAGAGGATGAATGGAATAATAAGCACTGGGGTTTGTGCATGCTTAGTTGCAACCCAAGCCATGCACTATAGTAGCTATGCATTTTAAAGAAAACTAGGCATGTTGTAGTATTATGCAAGCATGTGATAGCGTCTTCACTTGTGCCCTTCTACTTCCTTTGTGCATAGATTGTTGGGCCCATGAAGTGTAACATTTTTTGAGGTTTTTAACACTATGGGCTACTAAGACAAGGATAGGGTGAAGAACTAATGAGAGAGTTGCCATCCTCTTATTAGAATTATCATAATATGGAATTTGTAAAGGGCAATGTGTTGCGTGCTGCACTCCATAGTTAGGTGGGATTTGGATGTTGGAATATGCAACTAAGGTTTGAGCATGTTAATCTATGACCTTAGCCACATGTTGCTATAGCTATGCACATGGTAATGCACTGTGCCACATGTGAAAGGTAGTTTGCTCATGTCTTATGTCAACCTATGCACATAATGGATGGGGCAAACAATGTGAAAATTTTTTGTAATTTTAGCATTGTGAGTCTTTGGACCATGGATAAGTTGTCACCTTATTGGAACACTTATCACTATGTAAGTTTGAAGTGCTACACATTGTCCTCTATGTAATTTTTTTTTGCACATGTTATACTGGAAGTTTGGTGGTATCGAGCGAGCTCAATAATGTCCTTATCATCTGTGCTCCTGGTCTTCATGGTTTGACACATGGTGGCATCCCCTTTGCTTGTTTGGTGGCTTTCTTCATGCACAATAATTTGTTACAAGAATGTGTCACTCTTTTCATCGAATGCCATCTCTCAAGAATACTAATATAGCAATAAGGTGCCACTCTAATTGGCACTTGAATTAATGCATTATGGAATTGCCACACCACGCTTGTCATTTTGGGCTTTGCTTGGTACAGTGCTTTCCTATGTCATAATGATACTTCAGTGGTCCAAATTGCACTTGGCCATCGATTGGCTGAGCATGTTGTTGCCACTACATAGTGCAGTGCATGGTGTTAAGTCTCACCCTTGTGATGTGTCTTCCTATGCTTTTTGAATGGGGGCTTGGCAAATGTTACCTGTTAGTTATCGAATTGTATCTTTTATACATGATTAACATGATGTTTCCTGATGGTTGGCCAAGTTTTGAGCATATAGTTTGTTTGTTTTCTTGTTGTGAATGTTGGACAAAATATTTATAGGTGCATAAGTCATGCTCATCATCTTCGATTTTGAAGGTGCAATAATTTTTATCTATTTTATTAACTATTTAATCAATGCAAGGCTTTATGGATCATTTGTATAGCTTTGCCCATTTTTAGGGCTTTCTACTTGTTGTAAGATGTGGGTGGTAGCAAAGGCCTTCATCGTGCTTTTTTTTTATGTCTTTGAAGGTCTTTGGATTACACATATTGGATTGACTAAAGATCCCTTTTGCATAAGAGTTGATTTTCGTGGTATTGCTTCTTATGACTTGGATATCTCGTTGTGTTGTTAGCCATTATGTGAAGTGCTTTTTCATGTAATCAAAGCTTAATAAAGAGGAAGTTCATATTTTGTCTTCATTTTTATAAGTTAGGTATGTTCCATTGAAATATTTCGTTGATTCCACACTTCTATGTTGGAACTATTGGCATCCACATTGCTTTTAAACTTGTGATTTATCCCTACCAAATGTTGGAATGGCCTTAGAAATCACTCATTTGAATCATCATTCTCTACTAAAAAGGGTTATCATCAAAGATTGCTATTGCCCAAAGGTAATGCTCTGGAACTTGATGTTTGCTATGCCAACTTAGGAGCATTTGCTCTTCCATTGTGGAGTATCACCAGAGATGAAGAGCATGCGAACTATGACATGAGGTGCTTGTTGGTGCTCTATCTCTGTATTTTTACATGGTAAATCCTACCAATAGTTATATGCTTGTCTTAATTATTAAGTCATATACATGCATAAGTATGAATAATTTTAAACTATGAAACTATGAATGACTTATTAGATTAGTTATAGTTTGCTTCATGATACATACAATGCGAATTACCATAGTAATTCTAGAGCTAATGTATGCACAAAACCATGGGTTTCTGAAGTGATGCATTTAATAAGCGAAAGGTTAATATAGGCTGTTTCCTACTCCTTAAGGATTCATAATAAGTTGTTAGAGCTTGGCCTTTATGTTAGTTATGCATTGTTTGTATTTCTACCCTACAATAGTTCAATGGTAGGATAGGAGCCCACCATGGTGGTGCTAGGTGATGGAGAATTATGGTTCGATTTTGAGAAGGGATCTTAAGAGATAGGTACAACACCCAAGGAAGGCAATGGATGCACAAATTACCAAATCCTAACATGGAGTGGTAGTGACAATAAATAATAGTATCAAGCACCACATGTTTGGTAATTAAAATGAGTACAATCTAAATCTCTTAATGAGGATCCCTTAAAGGGCCTTTTTAATGCCATCAATGATTATAATTCCAACTCCAATAACTTATATTTAAGTTGTTGCAGTTAAAAAGCTCATTGTTGGACCTTGGTTTGAACTGTTGGTCCTACTTCTGATGTGCATCGCCTATCCTATTCCTTTTGTTAACAATGTAGTCTCACCTTAGCTGGCTGAGTCATGCCATCAATATTATTACTTTAAAAGAATTAGAGTGCTCAAAGCAAGCTCATGCTTTGGATACATTTACGTGGGATAACATCCTAGGATTTTGATCCTTTATGTTGGCTTCAGGATCAGAGAAATTATTAAGTGGGATAGCCATTGGCAATTGCATTTCATAGTTAGAGATGAAATTCTTAGATTTTTGAAAGATGAACCATTATGACAGCATCTTCCAAGGATGCTATCATTAATCGAGCATGGATGTTGGGGGCTTAAAGATGATCACATACTATAATAGTCTAAACAAAAAATGATGTTGATAAGAGATTGGTGGATGTTGCTCTTTGGACTCTTTCAATACTTTACAAGAAGCTATAATGTTTGAGTTCCTTGATAAAGTGATGATCTAAGACAACATTATACTCTCTTGAAGGAGGTTCATAGATAAAAGCATTAAAAAGACAAAGTTGAAGTGGTTTAGAGAAAGGCATTCCTTAGTCCCAAAGAAAATCACACAAAGGTGTGTTATGATGAACTTAGTCTACGACACTATTGCCTTGTTGCTTTAAGTGGGATAGTTTAGCGGACTTCATTCCTCAAACATATGCAATGGCACTATGGTAAGAACTATATTTTACTTTAGACAAAAGTAACTAGTCAACTATAGTAATGACTATAGTTGAATTTGATTCGATCATTACTACCTAAAACATTAGAAAGTGGTATTCTTAGAAGTTCCATTACTTCAAATATAGTAATAACCTCCATGGTAGAATCTGAACATGAAATCAAAGTTTGTTCAGCAATAGTACTAGATCTTCTCTTGTCATCCTGTTCAACATTACCAACTTCAGCATTCAAGACATAATGCTCAATTGTGTCATAGTTGAAGTTAATCCATTCCTTAGGACAGGAGTCAAGTAAGAGGAAACAAATAGCTCATCAAGACCATCATAGTTCCAACTAGACTTGATTGGAGAGATAGCAAGTAGCAGCTACAATGTGAATGTTACTTTGGAGTGCATCTAACTTGAATAGCTTTTTCATAAACACCAACAAATTCCCATTATGCCAAAGGTTGAACAAATATAAAGTAGAATAGTTGGTTGCTTACAAAATTGTAGCCACCCCCACATTCATACACAACAAATTAAGAAGTTTAAAAATGGGAGTGGTGGCCATATTGTTAATCCCATTGACTGTGAAGAAATCATTCATGAAACTTTTAGAAAAGAGTTTTTTTGTGATATAGCATGCCTAGAATTAATGTTGTTCATCTTCATAGGTAGTACATACCCAAGGAAAAAGTTTAGATGCATCAATCCCTCTTGCATGAAGGTAGGTGTGAATGGGATGCAGAATCCAAAATATCAAATCTAGCATAAATAACTACTAAATTTTGTGATCCTACACCCCATGCTCCTTAACCAACTTCACTATAAATTCTCGATTCTCCAAATCCATTTTAAGATAGGTTGGCCAAGTAACAATAGGAAGGATACTAAGAAAATTATCCAACAAAAAGGAAAGCGAATTAACTACCACAATCTACCAAACAGTCTTCCTAAGCAATAACATGCTTATGGTGTTTTGTAGTTAACATTGACTGCTAGGTTGTCAAATTGTTAACTTCGAAGCCCCATAGTCCTTAGATAGAGTTAGCATTTTTCTAGTAGTTATAATGTATTATGTTACTATCATTTGAACTAATCCATGTGTAATGACATAATAATTTTCCGAACTCTAAAATTATGTGGCTCAGAATTAATGTATGGGCTAGGTTATACGAAGAAATAGCAACTAACATTGAGTTAAACTTGAAAATATAACCCATAATTGCAAGTGACTTAGTTATACATCTTGACATAATTTTCAACAAGATTAATAATAAAACCTAAGTCTTCTTTCTAAAGTTTTGTTACTATAATTGGCATGGCTTGATATTTCAATTAGGAAGTCTAACCCCTTTAGTTTTCATGCAATTACCTTCTTACAATCGTGATCCCCTTTCTTGCTAAATAACACTTCATATTTGTTTAGATTCAACACCTAACCTAACTGATGCCTAACTAATCCATAACATCTCAAATGTTTCCCACTATAATATAAGTTATAAGTGCACACCTTATGACACCAACAACATATAGAAGTTAAGTAATCATAGGGGAAGAAGGGCTAATCTTTAACCTAATTATGGTAACATGATCAAGCTGGTGTTATATAAGAAATGAGAGATGGTCAAACACAATAATAAAGAGATATGGTGAGAGAAGACATCCTTATCTAAGACCACTAGTTACTTCAATCCATGATAGATGGATACCATTAAACATAATCCCAAATTTTAGTGTAGTGATATAATCCTCAATTTATTCACACCAAAGTGTAAGGAATCACAAATACTTAAGCATATCCATTACAAATTTGTATTTTACCTTGTCATAAGAATTGTCCATATCTAATTTTAGCACCATCAATCCTTCTTTGAAATATCATAAGTATAAATGAGTTGGCATTTTTATATCAAAAAACTATTATCAGATATAACATAGCTTGATACAAAAGTAACTTGCTTACTAACAAGGATCTTAGGATGCAACACTTTTAGTTTAGCAACAAAACTATTTGTCAACACTATGTAAATAATATTATAGAAGCTAAATAGTCATAATTACTTGGTTTTAGTTGCTTCTTAATCTTTAAGGATGAGCATGATAGTGTCTCTTTCCATCACTTTGGCAAAAGGCTATCTTTAAAGAATTGTTGCACTGTTATAACAAAGTGAACATGCTTGAACTTGCACTAATCAAACTTAGTTCAGATGCTGTTGATACTAAGGGATTTATTTTTTTTCATGGACATCACAATAAATTTGATCTCATCATGATTGATTGGTGCTACAAGTGTAGTCTCTTTATCATTATTGATAATTCTCAAAGGCTAAAGGGTAGTGGAGACCCATAATACACATAGCTACACCACTACTTGCAAAAAACATCTAAATGTGTTAAATGTCAATGGGGGAGGACATCAGTTTCCTAAACCTATTTTTAAGTTGTTTGATATAGTTTCTCCTAGAAGTAAAGGTACTCACCATCAAAAGCAACAAATGTTCTAGTCCCTAAGGGTAGTCTAGTTAAGCACACATGAATGCTAAGAAACTAGGTTTAAATTTAGGTGTCCACATATCTAACTCCAAAGCTAAATTAGCAACCTATCATAACCCTCCCAAATAAACATAATCTCCATCTATAGTCAAATCAAAGTGGGATAAAAAAACCTAATGATCATGTCTAGTATTTGAAATCCTCTCAAATGGCACCACCTATAATGGAATGTTCTGGCATTCCATTGAAATAACAAACAACCTTTATAAACTTTACCCATAAGGTCAAACTAGTTGTGGTGAATTTGTCATTCACATGCATCACTCAATATATATATTTCATCATTAATTATGAATGAGGTATCTTTTGGTGCCATAATCTTGACATAATAAATTGGTTTCTCTATCTGAGTAGTTAATGGAGGGACCTCCCATCAGAGTAGTTTTAACAATGCTTATTCTCCCTTGGGTAATAGCCTCCTTAAAGCTAAAATTAATCATTCTATGTGATTTTTGTTTGTTATTCTGATAAATTTCTTCCCCAACCATTGTAGCATTTTCACAAGCACATTGAATATGATCTCATAAATCACTTCATTAGCATCTTTTGGATGGAGAGACTTCTCTTACAAAGTAATATATACTTGACTATGTTCATTCAAATAAAATTTATTATCCAATGGATTTAGTTTTTCCTTTTCTGATAGTGTCCTTGATTTCCAGCATAATTCTATTGCTAATGCACCATACAACCAAAGAGTGGCACCCTTATTTTCCTCAGACATTTTCTTGTCACAACAAGCCTTATCGAACTATGAGTTTGCAATTAATGGCACCACATTTTTCATTACACTTCTTAGAATTCCACTATCAGTGTTCATCGAAGCTCAAAACCACTAAGACAATCCCCATAGTCTGGAATATTCACACCATAACTATTAGGCTCATAAGTGTAACTGATAGTGTTTTGATCATCATCACAGGTCATTCATTATGTAGATTGTTAAACCAAGCTATCCTTTGTTTGTTTTACAACTTTAAAAAATTTGTTCCCACCATAGATTGTTACACCTCATTATTTACTCAGAGTATTATCAATTCTACATTTTAGAATTCATCAAAGCTAAAATGAAAGACTGAGATGCCCAAACTCACCTCCCTATTAGTTGCCAATGTCGATTAGAACCTAATTTTGCCAGCACTTCTCCCCTACCACTAAGTTCTAACACCTCCTATTACCACTGAGCTCCTTAAACCTTCCATCATTGATGATCATGTCCACCAACCCCACATCACCATCTACAAGTCCAAACATAACAAACACTTCCAATGCCATAAACAAAACCTGGAGTGCTTCTATGGGTTCTAAGGAAGTATTCATGTTCCTTGTTAAAGCATTGGTATAATATTACATAGTCTCCTTGAGTAGGTTCAAACATAAAATTAATAAAAAAACAAAGTTGAAGTGGATTGGGAAGGGGCCTTCTTTATTCTCAAATTAAATTAAACAAAAGTGCATGATAAGTGTCCCAATCTATACCACTCTTTGCTTAGTGCTTCATGTCGGACACCTTGAAGGACTTCATACCATGAAAATATGCAATAAAACTATGATAGGAACTTATATTTGTTGTATACAAAAGCAACAAGTTCACTATAGTAATGGTCCTAGTAGAATCTAATTAAGTCACCATTATCTCCACAAGAAGTAATCATCTCAGAAGTTCCAATTCTTGAAGAATAGTAATAGTCTCCATGGCCAAAGGTAAACCTAAAAAAAATATTTTTCCTAAAATAATAAAAGGTCTGCCCATGTCATCCCATATAAAAATAATGATTCTAGCATTAAAATAATAAGTAGCCTATCATGCCTATCAGAGCTTCCATTAAACTAGATTGGAGTGTTAAAAAAGCAATAGTATCAATTCAAATGTTCCATTGAAGTGTAGCTAAATTGAATACCTTTTCTACATGTTCCAACAAATTTTGATTTAGCCACCCACACGATCATAGACATTGAGTGAAGAAGCTCAAAAATTAAATTTATGTTCCTGTAGTTAATCCCTTTTGGCCTAAAGTAATCATTTATGAAGCTACTCGACCAAAAGTCTTTCACAATATGGCACTACTAGAAACAATGTTGCATGTCTTCTTTCATATTTTATTGCCAAAAATGCTTTGATGTCTCAATCCCCCATGTAGGTAACCATGATTGGGTAAGAATTAGATTTAACACTAGTCTCCATAGAAAAATATATACATAGGGTTGCACTTACACTTTCTAAACCCATGTGACCTCCTTCTTGGAATATTTATATTGAGTCCAGCACCATATCCTTATTCATTTGAAGCATAGGTTTAGATAACATTTAATTCTTTTAGTGATCTTGCACACCAGGCCCCTTAGAAAACTTTATTACAAATGATAGATTGCACCTCCACGGTAAGAAAGGTTGGATAAGTAGTAATAGTAAGGATTCCAAGCCATTTATCCAAAAAAAATGAAATTGAATGATCACAACAATTGATCACACCATATTATTTGAGGTCTAGGAGTTGTAATATTGAGCAATTTACATATATAACATGCACCGTGAAACATATAAGAAGTATTATTTTTCATAATGTACTTCAAGCTAAAGGACTCAACCTATAAATAGACTTCTTGAGTGATAACTATCCTATAGTGTTTTGGAATCAACATTGAGAGTTAAGTGGATAAAACACAAACTCTAAATCCCTCGCACTCTCTAGGAAAAGTTACTAGTTCTCAATAGGTATAATGTATTATGCTACTAACATTTGAACAACTTCGTATATAATGATGCAAAAATTTCTCCAACTATATAATTATGCCACTCAGAATTAATGAGTGGGCCAATTAATAAGCTAGAATAGTGATTAACACTAAGTTTATCATAGCATTACAACCCACCATCGATAATGATATGATCATATATTTTGATATAGTTTTCAAAATGATTTATAATGTAATTTAAGTCTTTTTTTGAAGTTTAGTTGTTAAATTTGGTATGCCCAGATATTTCAATTGAATGGCATGTTGCTTGTGCAATACTTTTATAATCATCTTCCATTACTTTTACTCCATTTCCTTGTTAAATAGTGCAAAGTATTTGTTAAGATTCACCATCCAAACTGAGTAATACCTATATTGCTCCATAACATGTTAGATGGTCCTTACTATGGAACAAGTTTTAGGTGCATAAATCATAATGACATTAGAATAAAGATGGTGTGTAAACATATTAAGGGAAGGGCTAATCTTGATCCCAATAAATGCAACAATATCAAGCTGGTACTTAATAAGCCATGAGAGATACTCAAATACATTGGAAAATATCTAAGGCTAGAGTGAAAAACATTACTTAAGAGCCCTACTTGCTTCAAACCACTACAAAATAAATATCATTAAACATAATCCCAAATCTTGGTGTCAAGATACAATACTCAATCAAATCACACCAAAGAGTAGGGAATCATAATTTCTTTAGCTTATCTAGCCCTAGTTTACCTTGTCATTAGCTTAGTTCATTTCTAACTTTATCTCTATCAAGCCATATTTGAAAGTAGAATGATGGAAATGGGTAGCCACTTCTTATGCCAAAAGGGTATTATTAGATTTAGTACAACCTTGCACAAAAGCAACTTGTTCCTTGGCAATGATATCTAAAAGGAGCACCTTTAGTCTAACCACATAAATTTTTGTAACTATTTTATGTCATATGGAATAGTCTAATGGGCTTGAGTTGCTTAAGTTTGGATGCCATCTGAATTTTAGGAAGGAAAATGAATAGTGTCTTTCCAATGTTTGGGCATAAAACTATCTTTATAGAATTATTTCATTATTGTAATAATGTTCACCTATGTGAGATTGTAAAACCAAGCATAGACTTACCAAATATATTATCAACACTATGGGATATATTTCTTTTTATGGGTAGTATTGCAATTCTGATCTCACCATCATTAATTGGAGCCATAAGTGAGGTCACTTGTTCACTTTTAATTTATCTCCAAAAAATGGAAGGGCAGAGGAGGCTCATGTTGCACATGGCTACACCATTTCTTGTTGAACAATTGCACAAAAATATCTTTTATCTTAGTTGGGGAGGTCACAAGTTCCCCTCCATCATTTTTAAGTTGGTGGATATGAATTTTCCTATAAGTAGAAGTAGTCACCACAAGGAAAAAATGAATGATCCAGTCCCTAAGGGTGGCCTAGTTATGCTTGGCATGCTGCCACAACCATGCTTCTTCCAAAGCCATTGTAATGTGATAGGAAACAATACTTTGTGCCAAAAGATGATGTTCCAACTCAGTTAAGTCATTTATTTTCCTAAAGTTGAAGTTATTGGATTATTGAGGATGTTACCATGTTTTATTACACTATATTTTTTTCCTATTATTATAGCTTTACTAACTTTGTGGATAGATTGTCTATAGAGATTCCTTTATATAAGTAATGGGTAGTAGTTTGAGCTGATGTGAGGACGATGTGTAACACTGGTACTCAAAAAGGCTTGTGTATAGTCAATATTTAGGAAAATTTTGTCTGACCATTCACGTACCATGACAATCCACTCCTTGTTTTTGCACAAAGTAAATTGATTCCAATAAAACCCATGTTAGTTAGATCCAAATCATGAATAAAGTTGTAGAACTCATACTATGCTTAATTGATACTTAATATCTTTCCAACATTTTTTTGTCTTATTATGCATGTAAAGAATTGAAGTGCCTTATAACAAGTAATAGTCCACAAAGCTTTGTAGTATCTCTGATTTGGTCCCATGTTGATTGGTGTTCTTGTATTATATTGTTGCATACATAGCGTAATACTACTTGATCTCACCTAGATAGTAACCATCTGTGAGGAGCAATCCACATTCTCAAGCTTCACCCAATTACAACATAACAGTGTAATGCCACCAGATAGCGTAGTAAGAGATCAAACTAAATTGTTCCAATTTGTACCTAAGCATCAATCTACCTCATGCTTATTAAAGGTCTCCACACGAGTTTCAAATATAGCAACAATGAAGACCTTATTTCCTCTTACAAAATGTTGCAAGTAGCCATAAGATTTTGCTACTTTAATCCCATGGATATTTTACACTACTAATGAAATCGTAAAAAAAACACATTGCCCTTGGGCATGTTTATTCCAACTATTGCACACCATAACCATGCTAAATCAAAATTTTTTAAGCAAAATGATTCAACAACATCGTGAAGAATTGAGATGATTCCTGAAATTTATCACTCAATTTAAATACAATAAGCTTTCCCAACCTAAGCTCTTCAAGTTCATATGATCGTCCCACAACATATGATTGTCCCACAACATCAATAATCAAGTAATACATTGAAAACCATCTTATATAATAGCTGACCATAGCCACAGCTCAATAATGTTGCATCTAGATCATCTTTAAAATTAGATTACACCTATATAGCATGTTGGGTTGCCCAATATTGCATTTATTAAGATTGTAATTATAACTTTTGAAAAACTTATTTGTGCCCATATTTACATTATTTTCATAGCCGCACCTATCTTTGTATCATGTTACAAAGCATTCCAAATCAAGACCAAAAAGAGATGTTAACTTTTAGTGCTTAATCATGTTGTAGCATTTTCAAAAGCATTTTACTTCCCACTTTGCACAATAGTGAGTCCAAAAGGAACAAATGAGAGCTATTAGCACAATAGTGATGACTACCTCTAATGCACTCGACCTCATGGCACAACCTTTCACACTAGATTACCTAAGACCCAATGGGTCACCCATCACAAATACATCAAAAACTTTCAACACTTAGGAGATGAGGTATGCTTGCCACTTCCCCATTTCGTAATACTACTTTATTTGTGTTCCCCTAGATCATTGCAAAAGTGTTTTGCTGCCATTGTACATTGCAATCTGAAGTGGTTGATGTAGACATTCCTAATTCAAGGTAGCCAGTAATAGATGCTGTTACAACAAAGGCAAACATTATTGAAACTATACTACCTCTCATAGCTAAACAAATAAAGCAACAACTTCCCAACAATAGATTCCACATACTATGATGAGCTCCTCCTAAACCAATCTCCTTTCATACCATATAGATCATATTGTAGTAGACAAGATTATTTTATCACTATTTTGCATGACTACCAAATGCTTGAGATGAAGGAATGAATCTAGCCCTAATTAATGCTAATCCTTATGAAAACATACTCAATAGACTTACTTAGGTAACCATGAGTCCAATTTAACAAAAGGCTCCACACCATTATAAACATTATGACATAATTCAAAGTGCATCATATGAAGCAATTTCTCAGAGCTATTGAACCATAACTTTTAGTTGTCACTTGATGTAGAAAATTGAAACAAAAAAAGCTCCTTTCAAGCATAATGAACATTTTAATGACGTGTTTTGTGGCTTGTAGGGCATGTTTGAGTTGTTATTATACTAGAAGCGATTATATCTATATAATAGTCGTTAACCAAGTTGAACATCATATCCTTAGAAACTATGATGAACACAAACCTTAAAATCCAAAATAGCTTGTAGTTCCTCAAACCATCTTTCATATAGTATAGCCCCAAGAATAAAACTTCATTATTTCTTGTGTAAAGCCTACCTCTATTAAAAATTATAATGAAATTTGTAAAGCAATTAATAAAGATAGGTTGTGCATAATAAATCTTGCCTCCCCCTTCTCATAGCTATAGCCATCCTTTTCCCTAGTGTTATTCTCCACCAACAAAATAGTCCTAATGCAAGTAATCAAATATATCTTGAATCTACGACATGTAAGCTTTATCCACTCAATGCTATAATACAAATAGACCCTTTTCCTTATATAACCAAACAATAATATCCTTTATTCACATCAAGGTAAAACCATAAGCAATAACAAAATACTTTCAAAGAGATCCAATCAATAGCATAACCATATGGTCATTTGTTTAATTTCATGGAGAACTGAAGCTACTACTCAATGCTCTACTTTGTCTTATGTACACCTACATTGCAACCACCATTTCTATTTTTATTTTCCATATTATCTACTAGTTCCTCCTCCCTTTATTCATTTATTTTCATTAACTTAACAAAAGTTATTCCACAATACCTTTGCCCTTTTCTTAGACTTCAATGATGGATGGACTAAACTTGAATGAGAAATCCACTTGCTTTCCAAATTCTGTGGTTGAGTATGTGAAGAATCAATGGGACCTTCCTCCACCCATCTATTGCTTCATGGGCTTATTTTTAATTTAGTAAAATCTTGAGCATTGCTTTAATTTTCTTCTTTAGTACCCATTTTGTCTCAAATGTACCTCCACTGTGTCTATATTTCTTACTATGGAATCTATCCCTTTGCATTACTTGCATAATATCTTCATATTTGTGTAGTTTCCCTACATCCTACTTTTATCTGTAATATTATAATCCTCTTATACTATGTTGTTATCATTGGTCTCCTTTTCCTTGGTTAGATTACCACCCAAGGTCCAAGTTCTTGTGCTTCTCATCATGATCCTCTGTACTCATTTATTCAAAAATAAACCCTTATATTTTTATCTTGATGAGGTCTTGTATTTAAAGGACAAGAACTCTTAGTGGTTGTAGCAATGAATATCGATTCACTAAGCTTACATGATCTAGAAGCATGTCCAACTTTGCCACATATGAAACAAATTGTGGGTAATTCATAATACTCAAACCACTTAAAAGACTAAATCAAGGGTACATTAATTCATACTCTTATTAAGTAGTTTTTAGAGGTCCATTCAAACACACATCATGGAGAAAAATGACCTTTGCATGTCTACCATTCTACGAATTATCTGAATAGGATACTCTATGACTTTGGTAATGCATAATATATTCTCTTTTTCCTAATACATAAGTGGGAGTGCTAAAAAATTAATTTAGACTGGTGCACACATAATCACTAAAATACTAGGTTTAAGTTTAGGTCTCATTGTGCCTAACCCTAATATAACACCAGCAACCTACTATGGTCCTCCAAACAATACATAATCTCTAACTATAGCCACATCAAAGGGAAAATAGAAACATCTAGCCATCAACTCTAAGACTAAAAATACTTTGAAATCACTTCACCTATGCTATAGTATTTTGGCTATCTTTTGAAATGACAAATGATCTCTATACACTCTACCCAAGAGGTCAAATTTGATGGCGATAATTCTCATTCACATGCCAGCTTAAATAAATGTATTTCACCATTATTTATCAATAAGGCATCCTTTAATAGTAGCATCATAACATAAAAATTGGTTGGTCTCTTTGAGTAGTTAATGGGGGAGGAGGACCTCCCATTGATGTCAAAGTAATAATATTCATTCTCCATCAAGTAGGCACATTTTCAAAGCAAACCCTAATCAATCTAAGTGATTTATGTTTGCTATTCAAAGAAGTATCTTCTAGTCCATTACAATATCTCCAAATGCTCCTTATGTTAACCATATAAATCAGCCACATGAGCACCTTTGAGACAAAAGACTTCTCCCATGAGTGGATACATAATTCGATATGTTCATGTAAATAAACTTCACTATTCAGGGAGTTCAATTTTTCTTCCTTTCATCATTCCCTAATTCCCTATGCAACCTTATTTTTAATTTACCATACAGCCTTACAAAAGCACCCTCACCTTCCTCATACTTATTCTTGTCATAGCAAGCATCATTTGACTATGACACTTTAATTAATGGCATTACATTCTTTCTTGTCATTCCCTAAAGTCTACTACCAATGTTTGATGTAGCTCAAATTATAAGACAATCATGGAACTTAGAATGTTCGCCCTAGTTCATTTTTGTACAGAAACATCACCAATTGGCTTTTAAACATCAACACTGGCCATCTGCAATTAGCATAATTGCATCAAGATGCCCTTTGCCTTTTTTGTAATCTTATAGGATTTAGTTCCCATAATTGATAGCCACACCTTCCCATATAATTAGAGGATTATGAATTCAAGGTCCATTGTAGAATTCTTTGAAAATAGAACAAAACACCATGATGCCCAAACTTACCTTTGAGCAAGATATCATTGTTGGTTAGAACCAAATTTTGCCAAAGCTCCAATTCCACCACCTCCATCCACCATAGTTCTCCCCTCCTTCGATCACTAATGATGCCTTCCACCCATCTATATGTCACCATTTGCCAATCCATATGTCTCCAATAGTGCTACCTTCTTTGCAAAACTCTTTGGGTTTCTTGATAAATAAATGGTTGAGCCTACAACATGCTCTCCTTACAAAGACTCGTACTTGAAATTAGAAAATAAAGAAGACAATAATGATGTAGTTTTGAATGAGGTATTCCCCAATCCCATCTAAAATCATTCAAAAGTGTGTGATGCATAACCCAATAGATAGTAGAATTTCCTTGATGCAATACATGGGAAAGCTTGAAGGATAGCATACCCTTCACCAACTTAGTAGAACTTTATAGGTTCTGATACATGAGGTAGACTTAAGTAATTGGCTCAAATTTTGTAATAGCTACTGTAGAGTCTAATTCGATCTTTGCTACATGAATATTAGGAACTAGTGTTCTAAGGACCTCCATAACATCAAGAAAAGAAATAGTTTCCATGGTAGATGTTGATCTTAAAATCCATATTTTGCTAACAATAGAAATTATGCAACCCAAGTCATCCTGATAACCACACCAATTCCATCATTATAATTATCTTGTATAGTTATGTTGCATTTGAGCTTAACCCATCCTATCAGAGGAGTCCTATAATAGTTTACAAATAGTCCCCTAAGGGCCACAAGATATCTTATTGGATAAGATTGGAGAAGGGAACATGTAGTAATAGTAGCAATGGCATAATGTATACTCATTTGAAGTACATCTAAACTAAGCACCTTATCATATGTGCTTATATAGTTTTATTTAACCAAAGATGATATAACACTAAAGCAACAAATTTAATTTCTTATGATGCACTTGCAACCTGAACATTGACTACCATCTAGCTTAGTAGCACATTTAAAGATTTAAAAACCATGCTTTTAATTCCTTCAATAGTGAGCTTAGTAAAAATGAATTTTTCTTGTCCATAATTTCTTTGCCTAATGATATTTTCAAAAGCAATGCATCACATTCTCTTCCATTATACAACAAAGCACTTACATCTTAATGCCCCTTGCACACTTCTAAGAATGAGTAGGAAGCTTCAATTTCTAAACACACTTGTCCAAGGTTGTTGCTTCAATTTCGAAACCCATGTAGCATCATCTGTTATGAAATTATGACTAATGTACATTTTGCTATAAATAATTTTTTATTCTAGAATCATGTCATCACCTTGATTAAAATGCAATACATCTCTATTAATTGATTTGTCTTATAGGGAATTCATAATCCAAAACACGAAAGTAGATGCAAATAGATTTTGTATCTTATCTTAGTCCTGTACATCATGCACCTTAACAAGTTCTATAGCTTGAATTAGATGTTTCATCTCCTTGTCGATATAGATAGTAGACAAAGAATTAGAATGAAAGCCTAGTACATTATCGAACAAGAATGAAACTTGCTATCCCTTACTAATTTGCTAAACTGTATTCGCACTTCTCCATGACACCACATTACAAAGTAGCTCGTATATATGCGAAGCCCTATGTTGGTTATAGAAATTATTTTTTGTCATACCATATATGGACTTCAACACATGAACCCATAATGACTTAATAAATACCTAATCCTCCATCATGAAGTACTATTTTCAACTCAATGATTACAAAATTTGAAGTCTTTTTTTTAATTTGTGTTGCTACAATAAGTATTCCTTTACATCTTAATTGAGAAATCTTGTTAATAGTAACTTTTATACTATCATCTTTCTACTCTTATGAATTATTCCCTTGCTAAGATTGACCACTTGGTTAGAGTCTTTCTCCTTCTTGTTCATAATCTCCTAAATGGTCCATACTATAACACAAGTTGCATGTGTGTTGATCAAAATGTCATCAGCATAAATAAGGTGAATAATCATAGGTGAAGAAGGGCCAATTTGATCCTAATAATGATGGTAAGTTCCACCTGGTGCATAACACACCAAATGAGATTTTTTGATATAATTATAAAAAGGTATGATGATAATGGTTGCACTTGTCTAAGTCCCCTAGTAGCTTCAATTCTAGAAATATGGATCCTTTTCAACATAATCTCAAATCTTGGTATAATGATACAAGCCTCAACTTATTCTCACCAAATATTCAAAAACCATAGAAGCTTTAACAAATTAAGCATAACTTTCTAATTGATCTTATCTTATATAAGCCTAATCCATGTCCAACTTTGATGTGATGAGCCCTTCTTTGGAAGTAGATGAGTTCATATGGGCAACCATATCCTATGACATGACTAGGAATAAAATAAATTTGTTTTCTTATAACAAAATGAAAAAAAAACATCTTTAGTCTAATTACAAAAATTTTACCTAAAACTTTGTATATCACATTAGAAAGTCTGATGGCTCTAAACTATTTAGGTTTAAAAGAACCGTATACTTTAGGAATAAGAATAACCAACATGTCTTTCCATCTTTTATACATACATCTATCATGAAAAAAGGTCTTCATGGTTGTGACAATAACGACTTGGGTAATATTACAATATCCATGCACAAACTCTATCGAGATACCATCCATGCCTGGGGATTTATCTTGTTTGATAGACATAGCACAAGTCCAATTCTAATCATTTAGGTTGCTTCTTATTAGTAATTCTCAAAGGTTGGAAAGGAGAGGATTATATTGCTCAAAACTACACCACTCCCTACTAAAGAACCATATGTGTATTTCTTTAATTTTTGTTTTGGAAGCCGCTAATGTATATAATTTCTTCAATTTGTAATAGTAGCCACTTGCCAAACGAAATGCATGTTTTGATGCCCTAGGTTAGTGCAACAAAGCTTGGCACTCTATCACAACCATGCTTTCTATAAAATTGTAGTGTTGTCATTGGAGATAATATGTTGTGCGAAAAGATCATGTCTCTATTCATTTAACCCCATCTTAGACTCCGTACATTGAAGCTCTTTGATCGCCAAGTTGAACTAGCAAGTCTTGAGAAGAATATTTCCAAGTTTAGCTACACTCCACTTTTTTAAAGCTAAAAATGCTACGCTAAATTTAGTTGATAATCTATCAATAAGGTTACCCTTAATAGTTCTATTCCATGCTTCTTGAACAATATTAGTTGAATGTGAAAATAATAACCTTAATTATTGAATTTGTATACTCCTTGAATTTTAGTTAAAAAAATATTTAAATTGAATATGTAGAGGATAATGGCCTGAGTTAATATAAGGAAGATGTGTAATATAGTACTTAGAAAAGCCTACATACCATGAATATTCATGAAAGCTTTATCTAATTTTTCAAATGTGTGAGCATTGCCCACCATATTATTACACCAAGTGAATATATTCTCAATAAATCTCAAGTCAGAAAAGTCTCTAAGTCTGGCATGAAATTGGAGAATTCATTTTGAGATTAACCACTATGGAATTTGTTCCCTCCTTCTCATTCTACACAAGTAGAACATTGAAATCCCTTATTGTAAATAGTGCTCCACTACGGTTACAAAATTTCTAAATTGGTCCTAGGCTTTCTGGTAGATCATATAATCTTTTGATACTAACAACATACATCACCACCAAGAATTATTTCTATTAGATGTCACTTAGATAGAAACTAGTAGTGAGGATGACTCATAATTTCAAGCTTCATTTAATACCTTCATAGCATCACAAAACCCCTATATAATGTAGTCAAAGGTTAAACAAAGTAGTTTAAATTCCTATCCAAAAGCCTATCCACCTCCTGCCTATTAATGTTCTCCATCTGAGTTTCTAACAAAGCAAAATCAGATACTCCAAGCTCACTTACAAAGCTTTGCAAATAACAATGAGATTTTGCCGCTCTAATCACTCGAATGTTCCAATCAACTAACATAACCATATATAATTATCTAAAAAAATCTTGCACAAGGGCAAACTATGAACCTCAATATCACTCCTAACCATGTGAAACATGCCATTAGATGCATCACTTAAGCACAATAGAAACACCCACAGTTGTTACATCCCAAAAAAGGTAGAATCATTCGATGTTTCTTGTCATTCCATAATATTGCCAACTACCATTTGACATTCTCCTCTATTAGAATTCCTTTTATACCTTAAAAATAGAATATCGAATCTAAGTAGATGAAGAAGCACTAGCCTCTATAATAGTTATGTCTAAGCATTTCTTAGGTCATCCAATTAAGTTGCCACATAGAACCAACACAAATTTGCTTCTAATTTTTCTTACATAAGTAAACAACAATAAATTAGCTTCTTTGAAGTAAAGAAAATCTTCTCATACCTACAATTCTATGACTTCCTAGACATGGTAAAATAACATTGAGCACAACAACAATCATAAAGGTTGGCTATAAGTCCTCCTTAAATCTAATGGCCTCGTTAATTACCAGGCACCATTTGCTTATATTATCTCCAAGAATTTATGCAATGAAGATCTCAATGAATTATACTTCCTCGGTGTCTCCATTTAGATAACTTCCTTTGATGCACACACTTGATAAACTTGCATTCCTATTAATCACCATTTCTTACCAAAAGTTCATGTTGCATCTCCCTATTTCATAGATATAGACATGTTGGAACCAAGCTTGTGCCACATCCAACAAGATCACTACCAAATAGTTAGCTAAACACATCTAGTTTTTATGTCATGTGAACTTCTTGTTATCCATAGGAATGTAGCACAACAAAAATCTAAAGATATAACTTTGGAGAGAAGGCTAAGGTTCCTGTCTAATATTTGCACTTAAGGAAAAATTCGAGCATGCCAATGAGGTCCTCCCCTTTCTTAGTAGTAAAGTGCCCATTTCAGGCAATGAAAGAAGCATTCACCCATATATGAACTCTATACAAGCGATTCCAAGTTTATCCAATTAAGGTGTATCTCCCAAGTAGCATGCCATTGCTCTTACTTCACCCCTGCTATATTAAACTGATAACCACAAGATTCTTTGTTGCACAGTAAATTCCGATTTGTTGATTATCTACAACTTTCTCGACCAATTGTATCTCCCAATATTTTTTGCATAATATATCTCCCAAATTTCTACATCCTCATAGTTGCCAATTAGAGTCTTCCTCTATTGTAAGCACTGAAAAAGTTTTCATTTCTATTAATCACTCTATCATGACAAAACATAATGTTTTTACTCTCTATTATATAATTGTATCCACACTCAACCCACATTTAAACCTTATCCCATTAGATCATCACCATAAAGGCAATCAAAATCCTCCATTTTTTATGCCAAGTGAGCTTCACACAATTAGCAATAATACAACAGTGAGTGCACGAATAAGTATATGAATGCCTTCTCAACTCAAACCAAGCTTGATCCCAATCTATGAAGATAAACCAAAAGTAGATAATTGAAAGCCTCCAATTCCTTTGCCAATTGAGCTTTCATGTGTAGTAGTGATTAAAGTAATTTGAATGCCTTCTCTCCTCTTATTCACCCTAGAAAAAATACTCTACATTCACCCCAAAATAAAGCTTCGAATGATACCACCTATAATTTCCTAATACATCTAGTAGCAACACAGTCATCTACAATTCCACAAATGCTCCAGGATATAAGAGACTATTGCCCCTACACAAACCAACTTTGTTTGTAATATGACCATTTTTTGTGTTTTAATTTTAAAACCAACTTTACAAAAATCCCTCCCTATATTCTTTGTTATATTCATTATCATCGCTACATTAATTCCAAGGAGAATTCCCCCTTTCCCTAGCTATAGATGGTGCCGCATTAGTGGACATACTAGAAGGGTCAAGAACATCCAGTTGGTTTCCCAAAATCAACACTTTGATTTGTGTAAGGTCTCAAGGGCCTTAACCACCTCCACATTACTTGAGAGACAATTTTATTTATTTGTAATTATTTTATCTTTCCTTTGCATTTTTTTGTTTCAGTGCCCACTTGGATGAGTCCCCACTATGCTTGTCGTGATTAGATCTAAGTCTATCCTTATGCATGGCTTGCACCTCATCTTCTAGCTTTTAATGCATACTAAACTCCATCCTACAAATATCTTTCTCATTTACTTTACTTGTCAATTGTGCTGATATAAACATTCTCCTCTTCCTAGGTTACACAACCATCCAAGGTTCCAAACCTTATCAATTATAACAATTAGCTTCTATCTCCCCCAACATTGCAATTGTCCCCTTATTCTCTTGTTAATATGATCTTGTCTTAATAGTAAATCTAGGCTGCATTAGTATTTTTGTTTGACTCATTAAATGAACATAACCTAGATGTATGTCTTACTTTTCTAAAAATGAAGCAAATAAAGGGAAGTAACTCATATTCAAACCATTAAAAAGATTGAACCAATGGTTAATTCAGTCACATATCCACTCTAATAGGCTTAAAGAGGTCACTTATAACACATACTCTTGCAAATGTAAAACTTTGCATGCGAACCATCCAATCATCAATCTAAAGGCTCATTCGTGGCCTTAATAATATGCAAAATGTTCCTTGTGTCCAAATACATAACTGGGAGTGCTAGCAAATGAATCCATATTGGTGAGCAAACAATTGTTATAATACATTACCGAAATCAAAGTGTCCACAGATCCAATCCCAATGCAAGGCCAACTACCTATAAGGGACCACCATAGCACCCATAGTCTTTATTAGTAACTAACTCAAAGTGTAAACAAAAATAACTAGTAGATAAGTCCAAAACCCAGGATCCAATAAAATGTTCCCATCAACTTCGGAGAACTCTAGCAATCCATTAAAAAGATAGATGATACCATACACCTAACCAACAAGACTAAATTGGTGGTATCAACTCAGTCATCACAAGCCTCATTTGAAAGGTGAATTTTAATATTTATAATGATGGAGGAATCATTCAGTTTAAACATTTTCACATCAACATTTGCCAAGTCTCTCTATGTAATTGCAAGATGAACCACCATTCAAAAATTATTTTTATTACTTAAATGCTACATTATAATGCGATCCCTAAAAGTCACTTCAACTAGACCACAAACTAGATGGTGATCATTCAAAGAGTTTTCATTTAGCATGACATTACTATTATCATAAGCATCTCTAGTGCAGCTTTGTGAATCTATTGCCATAGTGTTATTAGGATGTATAACATTCTCCTTTGATACATTATAGGATTTTATAAGCACATCCAAGTTTAGCTCATTTTTTTATTTTTATTTCTTATACATTCTCCCCTGTCTATGTTGCTATATTCAAATTTGTAGCAGTACATCCTACATCCTAGATTAATTTCCATCATCATCCATAAATGAATTCACTTCACAACATACCTTACTTGACTTAGACATATGTAATTACATATCCAAAATATTTCCTACATTCTCTTGAGTATCCCACCATAGTATGCTAGAGGACTAAGTACAGGAACAATGATAAGATCCCACGATTATCACCTACCAAGATTACAAAATCTACACCTACCTCTCATGTTGGGGAAATTTGCATCACATCCCACTTTTCGTACTCTTTCTCAACTTCAAACACCCCATTAATCATAGCACCACACTTAATCAAAGAATAATTAATATTATGTCTATTTCAAATTTTATTGATATCAGATAATGTGTCCAATAAACAAGTTTTCTATTGATTCCATCCACCTATAATCTTAAGGGGAGTATGGTCACAAGCCTAAAACATAAAGGAATTGATAGATGGGCCACACTTTAAGTGGAGCATATGGCTTAATTTGACTCAACAAAGGGAAGCTTACTAGTCCAAACATAACAAACATTGTTAAAATAAGAGATCTTTCTTAAATCCATGAGTGGTTGTCCTTGGCCATTTTTACTTGAGGGAGCCATTTGAAAAATTAATTTTGTTAATGAATGAGACCTCAACTTCCTAATTATCTTCTAGTGTACAAGCTCTATGGATAGTTTCTTAGGGTTTAGAAGTTGAGGTAACAATAAGTTTATGGTTGCCATAGATGTTTTTGGACACAAGTGTGTAGCAATAATGTATTCAATGTGTCCATTGCCTTGGCCAAAATGCCTAGGAAATCTTATGAAACTTTCATCATGATTGGGGTAGATCATTACAGTCATTGGCTGTCAACAAAAAATTCCTAGTAAGCATGAGTCATCAGCTCATGTTGACTATATCCCTACTCTTTATACACACTACCCATCACTTTCTCAATTGAATGGTCTAGCCATGTGTTCAGATGACTACAATGTTGATGGTTTGCCACGAGAAACTTTGCAAGAAGTTCGTTTAACCTTATGATTTGGAAGAATTAAAAGTTGCAACAAGGTTTCCATAGATGAACATGTAGAATAAACATTGATGAGAGTTATGAATGATTGAGAAATCTGTGCTCTTCGTGAGGGAATGATAACTATTTGATGTCACATTCTTCCATAGCACGTGCTATTGCTTCATTGTGGAGCCCAATGTTGTGAGGAATAAAGAACAGCCTATAGGTGTAGTCATGTGCCTAGGGAGAGAAAATGTTGTGCTAGCCACGAGTATGTTGTGCATTACCAGGTCTAATAGAGCTTGGTAATCGATCATCAAATGACTTTTAACAAAGGATATCTTGGCTCATGCATCGATGAAGAAGGATTAAAAAAGTGGTACATGTTATGAATTGTAGGGTTCCATGAACCATCTATTTTTTGAAAGCAAATTGTGTCGAAAGATGCAAGCTAATGGCATGCCTGCAAGGTTGAAATGTGACATCACACTTTTTGGAAACTAACAATCATTGGTTTGGACACTAGCCCTTATGTGGGCATGATCGATGGCACCCTGTGCTACAACATACAATGTTGAAGCATTGGGAGATTGTCGACCATCAATGCTATAAGAGGTGGATGCTATCAAGTGTTGTGGTGTTAGTTGGTACGAATCAATGTTGTAATGTGATAAGTAAATCTTACTCTCAAATCCAACTTCTTGCTCCATGGTGTGGGATCATGATGCTATGTTAGATGAGGCTACCCACTAAGTTTAAGCATATAAATAAGTGGAGGAGAAGGAACTTATGAGGATTCCCTTAACAAAGAGTGAGAGAAGGTTAGCCTAGTGTGGAAATCGAGTAGTCTAATGCCTGAATTATTGTCCAGAGATGCATCCCAAAAAATAGATTAGGATTAAGTCCATTAGAAGGGGGCAATTTGGAGGGTGAAAGGCTTGTTCAACTCATATTCTATTGCTACATTAGGCACTATCAATGAGTCAAATTATTTTGGAAAGTAGCAAAAATATAATGTAAATTACATTCAATACTATAGAATTGTGAGAGACCAATCATAATTAAGTATAAAAGAAAGTTGAAAAAGAATTTTAAAATAAAGTCAAAATGTGCTTGAAATTATCAGTAGGGAACCAATTAAGGGCTAGTGGCGCACCTCAGTTGGATGCAGAATTTCATCATATGGTATGTTGCATGGCTTGTGGAGCAACTCGTCTCCAACAATCTTGATGGCATGAGCCAGGACAAACGTTTTCAATGGAGAAATTGTCATCGTGCTTGGTGAAAATGCCCACACCATTGAGATATGTCATCGTGGCCCTCTACCCATTAGCAATGGCCAATGGGCTAACAATTTGACGTGTTTTGAAACATAGACGAAAGAGTTTAACATGTATACAAGTGGATGGGTGGGCAAGCTTAGAGGCTGCAAAGAAGCTTATGGATGTTATTTATGTTCTATGGGTGAGCCACAAATCAAACCTGATCTTTTATGAAGGGTTTGAGTAAAAGCATTCCTATTTGGATGCAAATAATGGTGAATGATGCCTAAATAGGACAATGTAGGAGGAAAGTCTGGTGGAGGCTTGTAGTGTTACTAACATGCAAATTGTTCATCTGACTTGGGCATAGAGGGAAAAGGCTTATCAAATATCATAGTAGTTAGTTCCTTTTTAAATTTCCCTCAAGGTAGCTGGTGCCATTATCAAAGTTCTATTAAGTAAACTAAAGTATTAGAGGAATTAGTGTTAAGTGAATCTGTGACAAGTAAAATGGTGCAATAATCACCACAAGACACAAGGCACAAGCTAACATTAAGAATTCAATAAAGTTGATCTTGGCGGTACTTGCAAATATTCAAATAAGAACTTTGATGACTGAAAAGGGAAAACATCCATTTGAATGACAATTAAGATGGGTAAGTCAATCCTAAGAGATTAAAGAAACCCTTCAAAGAGTGTTATTAGGCGTGAGCTTCAAAAAAGAGTTAAGTTAAAATTCTCGAGTTGAGATGTGGTAGTTGATGGCTATGTTAAGTTCCCCAGAGATAATGGTGGAAGCATCAAGATGAGTTATCCTTTCATCTTAACAGCATGCAGGCAAAGTGGGCAGAAGAGCACTACTTGTTAAGCGATTTTTTATGCAAGCCAGTGACCCTTGAAAATCTAGATCGCTTAGTGTCTTCCACACCCAATTCTAATCATAATTGCTTCAGGTCTATGTGGTGAATAACACATGAATAATGGATCATTGTAGGTAAGTAAAATTGACAAAATGGATCATAACTTTAGGAAAAGGACTAGCTCTAATGGTTGGGCATGGGTTTCTAGTCCCAAACACATAAAAAATTAGTAGATTACTCAAGTTGCTCAAGTGATGAGAGCCAAAAATGCTAGTTGACTAGAGGATGATTGGGAGTGGCCCCTAAGAGGGCCTTCTCTAGTCATTATGCAATCAACTCAAAACTAGAATAGACATAGGGAATCTAACTTTTGAATTAAAACAAAGCATTGTGATGGCCCTTGTGGATGCTCATGCAATGTAATTTCTACCTTGTCCTTTGAATGTAAATGTGAAGAAATTCAACCAAGTGTGTGAAAATGGAAAGAATTACTATGACTTTCTTATGGCAGCCAAATGACTCATCATCTAATTAGAGAAGCACATGAATAGATTAATAAGATTCTCATTTTCTCTACCAACTATCAAGTGAAAGCACAATCAATAGAATTGTCCCAACAAAATTTATGGGGAAAAGAGACCTATTAAGCTTGCATCTAGTTTGACTATGTGAAATGACTTAAGAGGTGCAGTATATATAGGTGTTGGTTTGCCAATAGAATTGAAATGACACTAATTTAAAAGTTATTTTATTTATTTGACGAGATGGGTCCTAGGCCATCCTTTTAGGTCATGTTTTGCATTGATGGGTTGATTTGAGTAAAAGAATTATTTGTTTAGGTTGTTTGGTTGTGGTGACATATTTGTTAAAGGATATGTAGGTGCCTTAAGATGAATGCATTAAGAACAAAAGTCTCTTATGAAACAAAATGGTAAAAGCTCATTTTATTCAGATTTTTGATATGAATATGAACCTTGAAAGCAAGGCTTATCAATCTTTTAGGATACTAGAATTTAATGCTATAGCTGTATAAAAAGTTACTAGAAGGATAAGTAGTTTGTTACTGCCAAGCATTCATTGTGATGTTGCTTTTTGATACTACGATGTCACTTGCTCCTATCATTAGGAAGAAAAATTTCACCAAGTGTTGGATTGTTCGCACACTAAAAGGAAACATGAGTTTGGTTTGGACTATCATGAGATATTTTAGTTTTAACATACTGATGAATGTGTTGTGATAATAATTTAACCTAATATGAGAGAAACCATTGATTAACATAATTGACCATCATGCTTGGTGGTAACACCAATGACATGAAGCTATCTTTTGTAGGTTTATAAGTGAACACCTTTATGTCAAAAACCACACTAAGTTTTGACATCTAGGCCAACTGTTCACCTGTTTATCAATAGTAGGGGCTTAACACCCCAAGGGAACATGACCATAGGCTTGCTTAGAGTTGACAAATTTGGATGACATGGGCACCATAAGAAATGGTAGCTAAGTGTGAATGGTGGCTAAAAAAATTTGTAGAAGATTTAAATTTGCAAAGAGGTATTGTAAGTGATAGACTGACCTTACTATCATGATCTATTGAGATAAAACCTTATGTCCTCAAGATTCATCTCTTCGAAGACATAGACATTATAAAAGTTATAGAACATCACTTGCTCACATACTTGATGGCTTAGCTTACTCTGCATGCTAACTAGCTAAACTTTCTCTACTTATTACAATGCTACATGTGATGCTTTGTGTGGTACTTTGAGTGGTACAATGTAATTTCCATTATGCTTTTTGGAGTGATCCCTAGGTACATGGTTAAAATTCCTTACATTGGCTATTGTAGAAGTTGTACCATGCAATGTGGGAGGTATGACACTTTGTCTTCTCAAAATAATATCATTATCTAATGAGATAAAATCTTATGTCATAGTAGATTCATCCTTACATTTTGAAGATGTCATGTATGTCTAAAAGGTTTTCTCTCTTTCTCACTTCCATTATTAAAGTGATACCACAAGTGGTTTTATCTGAGTGATAAAAATTGTCACTTTTTTACCTTATTCATCACTTTTTATTGCTTGGGAATGGATGCGAAGCAACACCATTAAGTGGCTTGTGTTCTTCGTTGATAAAATTATCATAATTTTTAATCTACAAGGAATAATGCTTGTTGAAGTGTGGGTTGTAGTGAAGCAAAACTTGGATGGTACAATATGTGCTAAGGTTTTTTAATTTTGAGTTGTAGCTCTATCTTCATGCTACTGTAATTGCTTGCATGGCATCTAGTCCTTGTGCACCCTATGAGATCCTTTGAAATTGACTTGCAAAGATTGCAAAGTGTAACCTTTCCTTGAACTATTAGCACTATGGGCTGCTAATTCATAGATGGGGTGATTTTTTATTAGGAGACTGGCATTCCTCATTGACATAATTGTTACAATATGCCATTCACATGGGGTAATGTGCAACATGATGTTGCCCATAACAAAATGGAATTTGACTGGTGCAATATGCACTAGGGTTTTTGCATGTTGATCTATGGCACTATGCTTGTACTGGTATAGCTATAGAAGTGATAGGGCGTTATATGTGCATTATAGCCAATTCATGCATGCCTTGAGGCAACATATGTGCATTGTTGATAGAGCCTACAAAGTGTAATGTTTTAAATATTTTTAGCCCTATACGTTACTGGTGCCAGGATAAGGTGCTTTATTGGGAGACTTTCATTCATACTTGATGGAATTGTCATATTATGCAATCTTCAAAGGCAATGTGAGGCATGGTGCATGCCATGGTGAAGCAAATGTTGGATGGTGAAATATGGACTATGTTTTGTTCTTGCTAGATTACACCCATTGGCTATGCACTACTATTTATGCACAAAAGATAGAGAACTACACAATGTAGTAATGTCCCCAAATGACTATCAATCCATAGGCATTCGATGTGAATGACTAGTTTGACAAAATTTTTGCAACGTTTTGGTTATTTTTGGCACATTGGATTACTCACACATGGATAAGATGATGCCCTCAAAGGAGACTTGCCTTCTCGCTTTCTAGAATAGACATAATATGCAATCCTTAAAGAAAAATGGGCGATGTGGTGCTCAAGCGAAGTTGATGTGGGATTGAGGAATTTGCATTAAGGTTTGTGCATGCTGGGTTATGGTCTTAACCACGTGTTTTTGCTTCTGCAAGTGTATTAGAGCATTGGGTGTTTTGCAGTAGTGCATGCGTGCATGCTAGCCAATCCACGTGCACTTTCAGACATGATATGCATTTGGATTGGGGGCCCACCATATGTAATTCTATGTTATTTTTAGCAATTCAAGATTTTCACTCATGGATAAGGTTTTGCTCTATTAAGAGACATACCATGCTACTTATTAGAATGGTCAAAACTTATAATCCATAAAGAAAATTATGTGGGTCGATGTGGCCCATAGTGAAGCAAAAGTTGGATGGTACAACATTTACTAGGGTTTGTGCATTATGGGCTACACACTGAGTCAACATAATATGTAATGCATAAGAGGTAATGTGAGTTGTAGTGTGGCTCAAGGTGAAGTAAAAGTTTGATGATGGAATATTAGCTAGGGTTTGTGCATGCTTGGATGCCATGTTAGTTGCACGCTGCTATAACTACACATGTGACATTGCACCTGTCATGCTACAGCATTGTGTGCATGTGTGATAATGAACTTTTTGCAAGCATAGCATAAAACAATTTGTGTGTGTGGCCAGTTGTCGATGTGCACCTAACAACAACAATTACATATGATTAGTGGGGTTCACTTTGTGTAAAATTTTAAGTACTTGCTAGAGCTTCAGATAGCTAATGCATATATATGGTGATGCACTATTAAGAAACTTGACTTCCTTGACATAATTATTACAATATTCAATACGAAAGGGGCAATGTGTGACATTGTGTAGTTTATGGTGAAGCAAAAGTTGGATGTGCAATATGAATAAGGTTTTGTGCAAATTATGCTGTGCCCCTAGTCAAGCACTATAAAGAATAGTGTTTGCTGCAACATTATGCATGAACCTTATGAGTCCCACAAAGTAGAACTTTTTTTGGATTTTTATCATTATAATATACTTTCCCTTACATACGATAAAGCTTTTTTGGAATAATTTCCTTCTTGGTTGAAAAAATTATCATAATATGTAATTCATAAGAGGAAATATCCAATCCAGCATGACCCTTGATGATGCAACCTTTGGATGGTACAATATGCATAATGATTTGTGCATGCTTAGGTGTGCCTCTAACTTTATGCTACTATAGCTACATGTATAATAGAGCTCTTGGTGTAATGTAGCCCAAGTAGTGTATTGTTTATGCATGCAACAACCAGCAAATGTGCTCCTTACTACATGCAATGCCAGTGACCATTGGGGCTTACAAAGTGTATCCTCTTTGGATTTTTAACATGATAGGCTATGAGCATATGGATAAGTAGGTGTATTATTGGGAGATTTTCCTTCATCCTTGCTGGAATTATCACATTAAATAAGCAAGTGGAATTATGTTGCATGTGTTGCTTATAGTGAAGCAAAAGTTGGATGATGTAATGTGCACTAGGGTTTATATATATTGAGCTTCATCGCTAACTGTCATTGTAATCTACTATTTAAATGTATGACACCTAGTTAGCATGTGGCCTATATCATCCTGTGTGCTTGGTACGTTGGCTCTATAAAGTGTAAAGCTTTGTTTTAGTTTTTGTGTTGTAGCTTACTGGTGCATGGATAGAGTTATGCTATATTGGGAGACTTTTTATTATTCTTATTTGAAGTGCTACTAGTTGGCATTGCCAAGTGTGCTTGGTAATGTTTTTGTCATCCATGCCTCTACCCTTCGTGGTGTTATGTGTGTTGGTGTTTCCTTGTCCTTTATGTTGGCTTTCCTAGTGTGTGAAATTTTTAGGCCACAACACTACTCTTTTTGACCATTCTCAACCCTTAGGACTACTAATGCAAGAATAAGGAGCCTCTCTAAAAGGGACTTCCATGGTAAAATGTGTAATGCTCACACCATGCTTGCCTCTCCTATGTGGTATAGGTTGCACTTAAATATATGTGTGTTAAGGGTGTTATTATCTCTACATGGTGCGACATGCAGTGTCAAGTCTAGCCCATGTGTTGTGTCATCCTATGCTTGTGACATAGGGGGCTTGACAAATGTAAGCAGTTAGTTGTGGAATCATAATGTTTTTAAGCAATTAACATGGCCTTTCTTAGTGGTTGGCCAAGATTTGACCATGCAGGTTTCTTGCTTTCCTATCATGGACTTTGACAAAACATTTTGTAGTTACATGAGTCATGCTCAAAATCTTTGATTTGGAAGGTGCAATAATTTTTTAGTCATTTAAATGACTATATTATTAGTGAACACCATTATGGATCCTTTGTATGCTTATTCACATTTTGTAGGGATTGCTACTTTTTGCACCATGTAGGTGATAGATAAGGCCTTCATCTTTAATTAGACCTTTTGTTATTTTTTATATCTTTAAAGCTTTATATCCTATTGGGATTAAGTTGCCTTGAGAATACTTTAGAGCAAGACAAGGTTTTTATGTTGTTGCTTCAAATAACTTGGAAACTTCTTGATGTGGTTAGTCACTATGTGTAGGGCTTTGTCAAATAAATTAACGTTCTTAAAGTTGCCATATGTTGCTTCCTTTTTCAATTAAATTCTTAAGTTCCATTAAATTTTTTATTTGATGCTACACTTTTACTTTTCTAGAAATCTTAGTGTTCTACAGTGTTATTTAATATGTGATCATTTGTACTATCTAGTTAGCACAGTTTTTGAAATCACTAATTTTGATCTTCATTCCCTACCATGGACAGTCGTCATTGATGAAAGCCATTGATGAAAGGCAATGTGTGGGAACTTGAGGGATGGCATCCTAACTTTAGAGCTTTTGCTCTTGCATTGTGGAGCATCTCTAGAAATGACAAATGTGTATTGCTACATCATTGATCCTTCTATAAATAGCTCATTAAATTAGTTATAGTTTGTTTGATGTAACATGCAACTTGAATAACTATAGTAATTGTAAAGCTAATACATACACCTAACACTAACTTTAGAAGAGATTCCTTTATTTGGAAAAAGGTCAATGTAAGCTTTTGTCCCACTTTTTAATGACTCATGATAACTTACCAAATTAGATGACCTTTTGTGCTAGTGATGAATCATTTTAATTTTTGTTTTATAAATTTTTGATGTAGGAATGGGGCCTATCATGGTGGTGATTAATGATGGAGAATTAGTGTTTGATTTTAGAGAGTGAGCCTAAGAGAATTCTACCACATTAAAAAAAGGTAATAAGTGCACCAATTATCCAATCATAACATGGTTAGGTTATTATAATAAATAAAAATAATAATAAACTCTGTGAATCTTGTAGTTGGAATGCGCACAATCTCAGTCTCTTAATGAGGATCCATTGGAGGGCAAGTTTTGTGCCAGTAGACACCTTTTAAGGGCACTACATGTCGAGATCCTTTTTTCAATGATGCAATTTGGCCTTAGCTAGCAAGTTCATGCCCTTGACATCATTACTTTGAAGAAATTGGGGTGCTCAAAGCAAACCAACCATCTAGATACATTAGCATGAGATAACATCATAGGATTTTGATCTCATTTTGTTGTCCTTTGAGATTAGAGTAATGATTAAGATGGAAAATTGTGGGCAATAATATTTCATAGTTAGAGGTAAAATTCTTAGATTTATGGAAGTTAATCCATTACAAAAACATTTTCTAGGGATGTTTTCAATAATCAAGAATAAATGGTGGGTGCTCGAAGTTAATCACATACCATCCTTGTCTTAAACATAAATAATGTTGACCAACCAATGGTGGATATTGCTCTTTGGACTCTATCAATAACTTATAAGAAATAGAAGTCTTTGGGTTCCTTGATAAAGAAATGGTTGAAGCCTACATCATACCCCCCTTAAAGATGTTCATGCATAAAATAAGTAAAAAGAAAAAGTTGAAGCAATTTGGGAGGGGCTTTCCTTAATGCCAAAACAACTCATACAGGGGTGTGTCATGTGCCATCTAGTCTGTAGCACAATTTCCTTGGTGCATTATTTGGGATAGTTTTTTAAGGACTACATACCTTAAACATTTGTAATGACATTATGATTGGTACCTCTATCAGTCATTGATAAAAGCAACTGGTTCACTACAATAACTGTTAATTTAGAGTCTGACTAGTTCAATGCTCCCTTGACATTTGGAAGTAGCATTTCGAGATGTTCCATACCACAAGAATGGCAATAGTTTCCAAGGGCAAAACTAAACCTAAAACCCAAGTTTTACCTGCAATAGCAATAGGTTTGCCAATGCAATCTTAAATAGCAATACCAATTCTAGTATTGCAAACATCTAACATAGCTACGTCTTTATTGAGTTGAATTTGCCTCATTAGAATAAGTGGTAAAAAGTAGGTAACAAAGGCCAGTAGAGTTCCCATTAGATGGGATATGAGAGTTGAAAAAAGCTGCAATAACAAGTTAAACATTTCTTTGGTGTGTGCCTAAATTGAGAGCCTTTTCCAAATTTGCTTGTAGATTTCTATTTATCCATAGATTAAATAACATGAAAGTACCAAAATTGACTATATGAGATGTAGTAACCATCTTCATATTCATATACATTCAGTTAAGAAGGTCAGTTAATGAAGTATGGTCACTATAGTTCACACCACCATACTAGAAATTCTCATTGGTAAAGTTGTAGAACCATAATTCTTTTACACTATGATGCTCTCACAAACAATGTTGCACATCTTAATCACATTAAAGCCCCGCAAAAAAAGCTCTAACTTCTTAATCCCTCTTAAATGAAGACAAGAATGAGGAAGAAGTAGATTTAATAGTAATCTTCACAATAATATGTTAACCCTTATGCTACAGTACCAATTTCCATACCCACACAAGCTCCTTTCTGGTAGAATTCTAGCTCGTATACATACTACTATAGATAATCTTTGAGTCTACCATCATTTCCTCATTCAATTTGAAGCCCAAGAAATCAGTTTCATTTAATTGAACTTATGGGAAATGTAAACACTGAGCTACCAAATTAGATGCAATAAGTTTTGTATCTTATTGTGATCCTATACACCATGCTCCATAACTAGATTTGCTACATGTATTGAATAGTGTACTTCCAAGTTAAGATTGGATGGCCTTTAAGTAATAAGAAGGATTCCAAGTGAATTATCTAAATAGAATATAATAGAATTACTCTTAACAATCCTCCAAACCATATTATTTATTATAAAAGTGCTTGTAATATTGAGTAAATTACATGTATCGAAAGAACCACATGGCATATAGATATTATTATTTTTAAAAAGCACTTACAGCTAAAGGACTAAACCCATAAGAAATCTTTCCAAGACATGACATCACCCCTATAGTGTTTTGCAATCAATGGTAGTTGTCTAGTTGACAAACTATTAACTCTGAGTCCCCTATATTCCATAAGAAGAGTTACCATTTCCTAGCAAGTATAATGAATTATGTTGCTAGCATTTGTACTTCTCTACAGTTAATGTCATAACAATTTCTTTAACTCCATAAGAGTACCACTTCAGACTAAAGAATGGGCTAAATAGTTCATAATAATAGTGGCTAACATATAGTTGATCATGACAATACAACTTGCTATTCACAATGACTTGATCGTCCATCATGGCACATAGTTTTCAACTTGATGAATAATAAAATTGACTTTTTTTCTATAGTTTAGTAGTTATAATTAATATGCCTAGATTTTTCAGTAGAGCAACTTGATGCATATGTAATTTTTCAACAATCATCTTCCTTCACTACATTCCATCCCCATATTAGATAATACTTTAGATTTATTAAGATTTACTACCTGACTTGAGCAATACCCATACTACTCCCAAATATCCTAGAGGGGCATCATGTGGCAAAGGTGTAGGTGTGTATATCATGATATCATCAACATACAAAAGGTGTAATCATGTAGAGGAAGAAGGGCCAATCTTGATTGCAATTAAGGTAGCATGATCAAACAATTACTTAATAAGTCATGAGAGATACTTAAGCACAATAGTAAATAGGTATGATGAGAGTAGATAGTAATACCTAAGATCCTTGGTTGATTTGATCCCTTGTAAATGGATGCCACTAAATAGTATCCAAAGTCTTGATGCTTCGACACATGTCTTAATCCAATAACAACATAAAGTAAGACAACAAATTAGTTTTAGCATATCTAGCACAAATTTTCAATTTTCCTTATCACAAACTTTGTTCACCTAGCTTTAATGACTTAAAGCCTTCTTTTGAATTAGAAAGGTGCAAATTGGTAACGTGTTATGTCAAAAGATATTATGATAAGTAGCATGTCCTGGCATAAAAGTGACTTGTTCCTTTGTAATAATATATAGGTGAGCCAACTTTAGACCAGCAACAAAAATGTCAATCACTACTTCCTGAATGATGTGATAGAGGGTGATGGGCATACATTTCTTAGGTTTGGATGCTCCTTGAACTTTAGGAAGGACAATGACCAGCATTTTATCTTAATATTTGCACAAAAAGCTTTTTTTAAAGAATTTTTTACTTATATGATATTGTACACCAACATGATTTTCTGATAACCATGCACAAACTAGTAGGCATGCCATCTATGCCAAGTGTTTTTTTCCTTTTAATGGATATTGTCATAATTCTTATCATATTGTCACTAATTTGAGCCACAAGTGTGACTTCTTGCTCATTATAAATAGTTCTGAAAGGCAAGAAAGACAGAGGAAGCTCATATTGCCCATGATTACATCACTTGTTCTTTAAAAATTACATATGATTGTCTTTAGTCTTAATTGGTGGAGATATCAGTTCCATATTATCATTTCTAAGTTGTTGGATATAATTAATTTTGAACATAGAAGCAGCCACTTCCTAAAAAAACATTTGTGTTCCAATCCCTAAGGGTTGCTCTTTGAATCTTGACACATTTCCACCACCATGATTCTTCTAAAGCCACAACATTATGGTAAGGAGCAATATGTTATGCCAAAAGATCATGTTTTATCACATTTAAGCCATTTGTAAATTCCTTATGTTGAACATAGATTTCTTGTTCCAACAAAGCAAGGTTACTAAGTATATTACCAAGTTTAACCATGCTCTATTTCTTTAAAGCCGACAAAGCTCTACTAAATTTATTAGTCTTTCTCAACGATAATTTTCTAAACTTTATAAATAATGGCTAGTGTGGTTCATGATGATGAGTGGAAGATGAGTGACAGTAACACTTGGTAAGGCTTTAATACCATCTATATTCACGAAAGCTTGGTCTAATATTTCATATATAAGGGAGTTCCCGTCATTGTTTCACCAAGTAAACTAGTTCCTAAAAGATACCAAGTTAGTCAAAAGTAAATCATGAATAAACTTGTAGAATTGAAACTGAGCTTGCCCACTATTAAAAATTACCCCTTTTATCTCTTCCTTTACAAGCAAAAGATTGAAGTCCCTTGCAACAAGTAGCTGTCCACCAAGCTTTGTAGAATCTCTAATTTTGTCTCAGGTTTCACGTTAGTTTATATAGTATTTTCAATTAGATACACAACAACATTGCCAAATCTTATTATTGCAAGATCTCACCTGAATAATAACCACCTCTGAGGTGTAATCCAAAACCACAAGCTCGACGCAATCCCTTAATAGTACTATAATGCCCCATGATAACCCAGTTGAAGGTTGCACAAAGTAGTTCAAGATTTTTTCAGAAGGCTAATGTACCTCTTTATGATTAAAGGTCTCCACATGGGCTTCCTACAATGCAACTACAAATACCCTATTCTCGCTTACTAAATATAGCAAAAAATTTTGCTACTTTAATCAAACTTATGTTCTAAACCACAAAAGAACTCATGATTTTTTAGTTAAAATACATTGCCCCTAGGAATAACAGAGCACTTTCTACAAATTTGATCCATTGGAAATCTACATTTTATAAGTGCAACAGTTCCACAGCAACTCATATAGCTTAGACAATTCATGAGAATACTCACACAATTTGGAAATAATAAGCCTTCCCAAGCAATATTCCAAAAGTTCATAGTCACCAAAACATTAAACAAATTAAAAATGTGCACTACATCTACAAAAGCAATAGCCTATAATCTATACCACCAACACAATGATGAAGTAATGCATTGCAACTCCTTTGTTGCAATGGCAACATACACCCATAGTCCAAAAATGTAGCTTACAAACCTACTTTACTTTTAAGTTACACCTACAATGCTTGCTAGAGTGACCAATCTTCCATTTTTCTTTAATAAACTTATATCTTTTGTTGTGATTATGTGTGGGCATAATTCTTAAATATTCATAGCTAACCTTATTTTGGTAACTTATTACCAAGCATTCGAAATCCAATCTTAAAATAGAAATTAAATTCCCATAGTCTACCATGTTGCAGCAATTAAAAGAATAATTTTATTCCCAACTAACATAATTGGAGTATAAATATAACAATTTATCAATGTCAACCAAGCAACAATCATGATATATATCCATTAGGTCACCCCTTTTAAACTTATTCTATGTATAAAATATAAGTTGTGCTCACCTCTCCCCTAGTTCTAACTACTACATGACATGTAACCCCTTATACTAGTGTAAATTTTATTTGTTGTTCTCTCATATTGTTTTCCTTAGTGATTGATCCACACAATACTAAACTAATGCTCCTAGAACCTAAAGTTTAGCAGACACAAACATACATGACTTGATCGACACACCCTATAGCAGCTACACATGTATAGTGACATCTTCCAAGTGGTAAATTCAACATGCTTTGACCAATGCCTCCACCACCAATTTGCATCAATATCCCATATAAACATTTTGGTAAAATTCATACAAGTTTAGCATATCGGGCTACTTCCCAAAGCCTACAAATTTTAGCTTCATATTCAATCAAGTTGTAGCTGACTAGTACATTAAACTTCCTTTTGTGTAAAGTGCTATCTTAATATTTAGAATTTTGAGACTCTAATGGCATGTTAGATTTTTTTTAAAGTGCACAATAGAGATAAACTCTACATAAAGCCTCAAAAGAGTATCATAAGAATTTCTCTTGCTCTCTATTGTATGTTTGGAACAAGTTCCTACTATTGATGGAGAAGGAATTTACAAAACTTATTTTAACAAAATATCTATTTCACAAACAATTATGCACCTGACATCATCATAGCTATAACCATGCTTGAGCCTAGCTCGATCCACAACTAGCATAATATGACCCAAACAAGTCCTCAAATGAATCCAAATTCTAATACTTATAAGCTCCCTACAACCAACATCCACGCAGCAAAACAAAAAACCTCTTTGTCCTTACCCACTACATCCATAATACACATTATCCACATGAAGGTTGAGCCATGAGCAATCCCAAAGTTTCTTTTCAATTGTTCCTTGCAACAACAAAATTGTACGGTCATCTTCTAAATTTCTTAGAGATGTGAAGCATCTGCATAATGCTCTACCAGATCCAATGTTCTCTTGTCTTACCACCCTTTTTTAGTTTTTGATTTTCAAATCTTCAGACGGCTCCTTCTCTCTTTATTCATTTTTGTTTCAATTTCTTAAGAAAACTCATTCTGCCATACTTTTCCTTTCTCTTAGACTCTTTCCTTGACCACTTTAGTAGATGAACTTGAAATGTCTGAGAGTTCCACCTATTCCTTCAAACTCTGTAGCTAAGTATGTTGAAAACTACCATGGCCTTCCTCCACTTCCCTATTACTATGTACTACAACTTTTAATTAGAAATATAAAGGACCTCTCATTGACTTTTTCTTCGTTACCTATTTTGCCATGGTTGCTCTTATATAGTGCCCTTATTTTTTAGTGTAGGATACTAATTAAACATAATCTCAAGTCTTAGTGTAGTGATACAAGCCTAGATCTAATCACAAAAAGTACTTAGGAATTATAAATGCTTTAGCATGTCCAACATGAAATTCTCATTAAGCTCATCATAAGCTTAGTCTATATTTAACTTTGGCACCATCAAACTATCTTTGGAAATAGAAAAGTGCATATGGGTAGCTATTTTCTATGCCAAGCATATATTGTCAAATATGGCATAACCTGGTACAAAAGTAAGTTATTCCCCTATAATTATATTAGAAAACGTGACCTTCAATCTAGCCACTAATATTTTGGTCACTATGTTATAAATCACATTGCTTATGCTGACGGACTTAAAATGTGCGGGTTTAAAAACATCCCAAACTTTCAGAATTTGAATGACCAGTATATTTTGTTATTATTTGGTCAAGAATATAGCCTTAAAAAAACTCTTCACATATGTGATAATATCCACCAATGTAACATTTTAATAACCATGCTCAAACGCAGTAGAGATGCCATGCACACCAAGTGATTTATTTCTTTTTTTGAACTTCACCACATTTCTAATCCCACCATGAATGATTTTAGCCAGAAGTGTTGCTACTTGATCTCTATTCATAGTTATCAAATGCCAAAAAGATAGAAGATGCTGATATTGCCCTTAGCTATACCAATTTTCTTTACAAAACTATATGAGGATGTCCTTAGTCTCAGTTAAAGAGGTCAGCAGTTCCATACTTTCTTTTTTAAGTTGGTGGATTTAATTGCTAAATGTAGTCATCATTCCCTGGAAAAACACCTATGCTATAGTCCTTAAGGGCGGCCCTTTGGAAATTAGCACATTATCACCAGCAAGCTTCTTTTAAGGCCACCACTTTATTTTAGGAAATGATACATAATGCCAAAAGCTCATTCTCTAACTTATTTAAGACATTGTAGATTGCTTGAGTTTAAGGTTCAATATTTCTTATTCTAAATAACAAGCCTTACGAAGAACATTACTAAGTTTAGCCATACTCCTTTTCTTTATAGTTGACAAGGGACTACTAAATTAGTGTATAGCTTATCCATCGAATTTCCTCTAACCTTTCTTTTCCAAGCTACATATGCAATATTAGTTATTTTTGGAAATGTTAACTAGATTTTTTCAAATTGTGTTCTTTATTATTCTTATCCAATGGCCATTCCTAAACTTTGTAAGAAATGGGTAGTGGACTAAGCCAATGCAAGGAAGATGAGTGATAGTAATATTTAGGAAGGCTTCCAAACCAACAATATTCTTCAAAGGTCTATCAAATCATTCATATGCATGAGCACTCCCTTCTTATTATTACACCAAGTAAACCAATTCCTAACAAATCAAAGTCATGAATTAGATATAATAACTCATACTGAGCTTTCTCTTATTAAATTTTTCCCACATGTTTGCACTTGCTATGCAAGGCATTGATGTCCCATAGAACAAGAAATAGTCCTTGAAGTCTTGCAAAATCTCTAATTTTGTCCCAAGCTAAGTTTTCATTTAATATATTATTTCCACGCATGCACTGCACAACATCACTAAATCTCATTGTTAAGTCGTCTCACCTCAATAGCAACTACATGTTAATAGTAATCCATAATGTCAAGCTTATCCCAATCCTAACATAATATTATAATTCCTCAACAAACTAGTTGAAGATTGCACAAAGTATTTCTAGTTTGTGTCCAACCTGACATCGATTAAAGGTCACCAGATGAGTTCCTAAAAAAGCAACTACAAATGCTCTTTTCTCCCTCTCTAAACATTGGAAGTAGTCATGGTATTTTTTACTTTAATCTCTCTTTTGTTCTATTCCATGAAAGATCTCAAGATTTATTAACAAAAACACATTGCCTCTAACATAATGTATCCTTTTCTACACATCCTATCAATGTTAAATTTGCATTTTTATGAGTACAACAACTCAATTAATTATTGAAAAAAAATTGCTGATGCAATTCAAAAACAACTTGTCTTCCCAAACAATATTCTAAAAGTTCACATTCAATAAAAGATTAACCAAACTGAAGATGTGAACTTATGTAAAACAATAAAAGCCTATAGCCCATATTACTAGTACAATGTTCAATTAGCGGATGAAAACCCATTTGTTGCAGCAACCACCCACAACCATAGCCCAAAACACCACTTGCAAACCTTCTTTACATTTAATTAATCTCTATAATGCATGTTGGAGTGACCAATCCGACCTTTTTCTTTAATGAAACTATAGCTTTTGAATTGGTTATGTTCAACTACAATTCTATATATCATAATTGACGTGATCCTCGTATCTTATTAACAAGAATTCAAAATCCAACATAAAAACGTAAGTTGAATTCCATTGACCCATCATTTTGTAGTAACTAAAAGAAAAATTTTCTCACATTGCATAGTAGTTAGTCCAAATGTAAGTAGTTGTTTAGATATATAGCCACTAGGTTACCATTTGAAAACTTTTTCTACATATAGAAAAAAATTATGTTAATCATTCCCCCAGTTCTTACTCAAACTTTGCATGTTACCCCCCACACCTATGTGAAGTGTAATCTATGGACTCCAATGTTGTAGCCCTAAGCCATTGACTAATAAAAAATAGAATT
>JAIUJO010000166.1:7500-12500 GCA_023846275.1 Vanilla planifolia | reverse complement strand
TCGGTAAAACAACTTTTAGAGTTTTAAAGGAATAAAATACGTGAAACTTGGAAATAAATAGGAAAATAACAAATATAAAGGCTGCATATCAATTTCTGCCTTTTAAAACATTAAAAAAAAGGCAGAAAATAGTCAAAAGCTGATCCAGAAGCTGTTGCTAAACAGCTTTTAAGGCAAATACGGCGAGCTAGCAGCGGTTGGCGGCGGCGGTCACGGCGGCGAATCAGGCGGGGACGCTGGCGCGGTCGAGTCGTGTTGTCGCGGGTCGGTTACGGGTCGGCGTGGGTCGGAGACGGGTCGGCGTGGGTCGGAGACGGGTCGGCGCGGTTCATCCAGCGGGTCGTGCGACCCGAGCCATGACACGGGCCTGAACGTGGTCGCGTCGACCCGCAACCCGCTGGCGCGTCTCACGCGAACCCGCGCGCGGGTCCGTAGGCTCAACGGCCGACGGCGGCGAAGCGGTGGCGGACGGTCGCAGTCGGCGGCGGAAGGCGTCCGGCGGCGGCGAAAACCGGAAAAAAGAGGCCTTTTGGCCAAATTTGGGTCCCCGAATCCAAAAATAATTTTCTTGAGTGTTAATTCGAGCCCGAAATGCAACTTTGGGCTCCAAATTGATCCTGTTCATGAAGAGTAACTCCCTTGGTCGTCGGGTAGTGCAGGAGCGCATCTGAATAGATGAAGTACGTCGAAAATCATGCATGGCGCTGGTGTCCCCACCAATTCCCCCATAGCGAGAAAGACTCAACTCCGATGACTCAACTCCAAGTTGTTCCTCATACATCCTCAATGCATCTGGATTCAATCGCTGTAACTCTTCTCTTGTGATCCAAGTATCCTCGGTATCCGACCGGCCTTGCCATCGAACAAGATATCTTTGATAACTTCGATTTCTGGTTAATGTAGTTTGATCTTCTAGTACCTTTTCAATCTGCTCACTCCTCTTAACTTGACAAGTTGGTGGACACTCAGGTAAAGGTTCACTCTCAAGGGGTGTTGATGTAGGCTCAAGTGGCTCACTGGGAATCTCGATCGGCTTTTTGTAGGCCACCAGGTCTGAGACGTTGAAGGTATTGCTGATGCCGTAATCGTCTGGTAACTCCACTGTGTATGCATTTGGTCCAATCTTTTTTAAGATTCGGAATGGACCAACGCCTCTTGCATGTAACTTCCTTAAGGTTCCTGGTGGAAACCTTTCAGGTCTGATTCGAATCATCACATAATCACCTTCCAAGAACTCCTTAAATCTGTGATGTGCATCCGCAAGTTTTTTATATTGCTCATTACTTAAATTAATTTTATCTTTAATATGTTTATGAATTTCTCTGATGTGTTGTGCAAACTCTTGTGCGGACTCTGATGTGCGTGCTTGAATAGGTAATGGGATAAGGTCAATTGGGCTATGAGGTTTGTACCCATTATAAGCTTCAAAGGGACTCATTCCTATAGACCTATTAACTGAACTATTATATGCATATTCCGCACGTGATAAAAGTAAATCCCAATTTTTTGCATTGTCTCCTACTAAGCATCGTAATAGATTTCCTAGGCTTCGATTTACCACTTCGGTTTGACCATCCGTTTGAGGGTGGTAGGCAGATGAGAATTTTAGTTTCGTCCCCATTAGATGCCAAAGAGTTTTCCAAAAATAAGAAGTAAAACGAACATCTCTATCGGTAACTATGGTTTTGGGTAATCCATGCAATTTTACAATTTCATCAAAGAATAAGCGAGCAATATGTGAGGCATCTGAAGTTTTAAAACATGGGATAAATCTGGCCATTTTTGTAAATCGGTCTACTACTACAAAAATAGAGTCATGTTTTTGAACAGTTTTAGGCAAACCAAGGACAAAGTCCATACTAAGATCTTTCCATGGTCGTGATGGTATGGGTAAAGGAGTATAAAGACCAGTGTTTTGGGAACGTTGTTTAGCAACGGCACAAGTTCTACACCCAGCAATTATGCGAGCTACATGTTGTTTTAATCCAGGCCAATAAAATCTATCTTCAATGGCTGTAATTGTCTTGTCTCTTCCAAAATGTCCTGCTAATCCTCCAGCATGTATTTCCCAAATTAAGAAGTCACTAAGGGAAGTTTGGGGAATACATAATTGTTGACCACGAAAAAGATAACCACCTTTAATAGTATAATCATAAATAGCCTTGGTTGGATTATTAATTAAGTCCTTATAAATAGGTCCAAAGTTGGCACATTCTTGGTACAGATCAGGTAGAGTTTCAAAGCCAGTAATTGATACAGATAATGTGGTAAGTAAATTTACTCGTCTACTGAGGGCATCGGCAACTTCGTTTTCTATACCAGGCTTATGTTTTAGGACAAATGTGTAGCTTTGAAGAAATTCTATCCATTTGGCATGTTGTGGTTTTAATTTCTTTTGTGAGTTCAAAAACCTTAAGGCCTTATGATCAGAATATAATACAAACTCTTGAGGTAGGAGATAATGTCTCCAATGTCTGAGGGCTTGTACTACTGCATAAAATTCTTTATCATAGACGGAATATTTTCTACGAGATTCATTTTGTTTTTCACTAAAATAGGCAATAGGTCGTCCTTCTTGACTAAGGACTCCTCCGACTCCTACACTGAAGCGTCACAAGAAACTTCAAAAACAATAGAAAAATCAGGAAGTCGGAGTATAGGAGCATTGGTCATACTTTCCTTAATTTTAGCAAAGGCTTTATCAGCTGCTGAAGTCCATTCAAAGTTTCCTTTTTTAATGCAATCTGTTATTGGAGCAGTGATGGAACTAAAACCTTTAATAAACCTTCTATAAAAAGTGGCCAAACCATGGAAACTCCTAACATCATGAACAGATTGAGGTGTTGGCCAATCGATTATTACTTTGACCTTATCAGGGTCAGCAGACAATCCATTTTTTGAGACTATAAATCCTAGAAAATTTACACAATCAGTAACAAAAGCAAATTTCTTGAGATTGGCATAGAGATTACTTTCCTTGAGTGTTAAACAAATTATTTTCAAATGTTCTAAGTGTTGTTCTGGGGTATGACTAAAAATTAGAATGTCGTCAAAGTAAACTACGATGAATTTTCCTAAGTAAGGTCGAAGTATTTGGGTCATGAGTCTCATAAAAGTACTCAGGGCATTAGAAAGACCAAAGGGCATGACTAACCATTCATATAATCCATCTCTAGTTTTAAAAACGGTTTTCCATTCATCTCCAGGACGAATTCTTACTTGATGATATCCACTTTTTAAATCAATTTTAGAGAAAACCATGGCTCCACTCATTTGGTCAAGAAGATCATCTAATCGTGGAATAGGAAACCTATATTTCACAGTTATTTTATTAATAGCCCTACTATCGATACAAATTCTCCATGTTCCATTTTTCTTTGGGGCTAAGAGGGCAGGAACGGCACAAGGGCTAAGACTCTCTCGTATGAGCCCTTTGTCTAATAGTTCTTGAACTTGTCGGGCTAACTCTTGGTGTTCTGTGGGACTCGTTCTATAATGGGGTAGGTTCGGCAAGCTAGCTCCAGGCACCAAATCTATAGCATGTTGGATGTCACGAAGTGGGGGTAAACCTTGGGGTTCTTCCTTAAAAACTTCTGAAAAACTAGACATAATAGGTTCTATTATTGGTGGAATGACTATGTTTGGTTCCTCATTTGAAACTTCTCTCATTGCTACGGCCCAAATAATTGAACCATCAGTAAATTCTCGTTCAACCTCTCCTTGAGATATAAACTGAATTTTTTTCTCTTGGTTAGTAGTGGGTTTCGTTTTTAGGGGTTTAACTTGGTCTTTTGGTGGGGAAGGATGTAATTTAACTCTATGACCTTGATGTGTGAATATACAAGTATTAGATTTTTCCGGTAATAAGGACATCATGGTCGTATAGCCAGGGTCGTCCTAAGATAATACTTCCAACTTGCATGGAGACAACATCACATAGAATATCTTCTGAATATTGGCCAAATTTAAGGGGAACCATACATTGTTTCTTAACAGGAATAGAGGTATCGTTGATCCACGAAACTGTATAAGGGTTTGGGTGTTGGGTGGTGGTTAATCCAATGCGTGCCACACTATCCGTAGAAATTGCATTAATGCTACTACCACTATCGATTACCACCTTGCACACCTTTTCCCCAATTTTAACAAATGTATGAAAAATTGTGGTTCGTCTCCAATCTTCACTCAGCTTTGGTTGGGTGAAAGTGCACCTAACGACTGTGATAGGTTCATTTTCCTCAATAGTATATTCTCCGTCTTCTTCATAGTATTCATTGGCTAGGGTTGAATCAGGTACATAATCTTCATCACCTACTTTCTCTCCAAGGTTTGGTTCATCCTCTTCTTCTCCAATATAATTAATTTGTCGTGTAGGACATTGGGCTGCCATATGACATCGCCCTTTGCATTTGAAACAAGTTATTTCAGACGATCGATTTGTGGGTTGGTCTGTTTTTGTGATAGGTTTTGGAGTAGCATTTGGAGAGGGGATTGTTGGTGGATGACTAGTGGAAGGTCCATGGTTACTTGACCTAAAATTTGACTTGGGTATTGGCTCAACTTTCTTAGTGGAAAATAGTTTCTGAAGCCTCTCAAATTCACTTACGATCCTATAGGCCTCCTCTAAAGTGTGGATGTTTCTCATAAAGAGTTCCCTTTGTATATCTTCCCTAAGTCCTGCTCTAAATCGAGAAAGAGTAACTAAAGGATCTTCATTGACACCACAACGTAAGTGATACTCATCAAAACGAGTAATATACTCATTCACTGACTTTCCTCCTTGGTTTAAACGTTGCCATTGATCAAGTAGTTGGTGCTTGTAGGAGAGTGGTATGTATTTGTCCCTAAGGATTCCTTTTAATTCACTCCAGGTTCCTATGGGTGGAGATCCTCTTTGATGGCGATTAGTTTCTATGGTTTCTACAAAGAGTCGAGCTTGTCTGGCTAGTTTCATACGGGCAAACAAAACTTTTCGTTCTTCACTAAGCCTAAACCATTGA
>JAIUJO010000165.1:1180000-1182500 GCA_023846275.1 Vanilla planifolia | reverse complement strand
GAGGAAGAAGTTGAAGAAGAAGAAGAAGAAGAAGAAGAAAAAGAGGAAGAAGTGGAAGAAAAAGGAGAAGAAGTGGAAGAAGTTGAAGAAGAAGAAGAAGAAGGAGAAGAAGAAGAAGAAGAAGAAGAAGAAGAAGAAGAAGAAGAAGATGATGAAGAAGAAGAAGAAGAAAAAGAAGAAGAAGAAGTAGAAGAAGAAAATTTGAAAGAAGAAGAAGAAGAAGAAGAAGAAGAAGGAGGAGGAGGAGATGAACAAGAATAAGAATAAGAAGAAGAACAAGAAGAAGAAGAAGGAGAAGAAGTAGAACAAGAACAAGAAGAAGGAGAGGAAGAAGTAGAAGAAGAGGAAGAAGAGGAAGAAGAGGGAAGAAGAGAGAAGAAGAAAGAGGAGGAGAAAGAAGAAGAAGAAGAAGAAGAAGAGAAAGAAGAAGTAGAGGAAGAAGAAGCAAAGGAAGAAGAAGATGTAGGAGAAGAACAAGAAGTAGTAGAAGAATGAGTAGAAGTATAAGAGTTAGTAGAGGAAGAAGTAGAAGGAGAAGTAGAAGAAGAAGAAGAAAATGAAGAAGGTGATGAAGAAGAAGAAGGATGCAAAGAAAAAGAAGGAGAAGAAGAAGAAGTGGAAAGGGAAGAATAATAATAATCATAATTATAGCAATAAGAATTGGAAGAAGTAGAAAAGGAGCCAATTAAAGAAAAAGAAGAAGAAGAAGAATAATAAGAAGAAGGAAAAGAAGTAGTTGAAGAGGAGGAATAAGAAGAACAGGCAGAAGGAAAAGAAGAAAATGAGGAAGAGGTAGAAGAAGAAGAAGAAGAAGAAGAAGAAGAGGTAGAAGAAGAAGAGAAAGAAGAAGAAGGAGATGAAGGAGAAGAAGAAGTAGAAGAAGAAGATGAAGATGAAGAAGCAGAGGAGGAGGAGGTAGAAGAACACGAAGAAGACGAAGAAGATGAGGTGGAAGAAGAAGAAGAAGAAGAAAAAGAAGAATAAGAAGAAGAAAAAGAATAAGAAGTAGAAGAATAAGATGAAGAAGAAGAAAATAGGAAGATGAAGAAGGATGGGAAGAAGAACAAGAAGAAGAAGAAGACGGCAAAGAAGAAGAAGAAGCAGACGAAGAAGAAGAAGAAGAGGAAGAAGAAGAAGATGAAGAAGAAGATGAAGTTGATAAAGAAGAAGAAGAAGAAGTTGGAGAAGAATAAGAAAAAGAAAAAGAAGAAGAAGGAGAAGAAGAAGAAGACGAATAAGAAGAAGAAGATGAAGAAGAAGAAGAAGAAGAAGAGGAAGAAGAAGAAGAAGAAGAAGAAGAAGTAGAGGAAGAATGGGAAGAAGATGAAGAAGAAGAAGAACAAAAAGAAGAAGAAGAAGAGGAAGAAGAAGAAGAAGAAGTAGAAGAAGAATAAGAAGAGGAAGAAGAAGAAGAAAAAGAAGAAGAGGAAAAGGAAGAAGAAGATGATGAAGAAGAAGAAGAAGAAGAAGAAGAAGAAGGGGAAGAAGAAGAAAAAGAAGAAGAACAAGAAGTAGAAGAAGAAAAAGAAGAAGAAGAAGAAGGAGAAGAAGAATAAGAATAAGAAGAGAATGAAGATGAAGAAGATGATGAAGAAGAAGAAGAAGAAGGAAGAAGAAGCAAAAGAAGAAGAAGAAGAAGAAGAAGAAGAAGAAGAAGAGGAAGAAGAGGAAGTAGAGGAAGAAAAAGAAGAAGTAGAAGAAGAAGAAGAAGAAGGTTATGATGATTATGAAGTTCAACAAGAAGAGGAAGAAGAAGAAGGTGAAGAAGAAAAAAAAGAATAAGAAGAAAAAGTAGACAATGAAGAAGGCAAAGTAGAATAAGAAGAAGAAGAAGAAGAAGAAGAAGATGAAGAGGAAGGAGAAGAAGATGAAGAAGATGAAGAGGAAAAAGAACAAGGAGAAAAAGAAGAAGAAAAGGAAAAGAAGAAGAAGAAGAAGAGGAAGAAGAAGAAGAAGAAGAAGTGGAAGAAGAAGAAGAAGTAGAAGAACAAGAAGTTGTAGTAGAAGAAGAAGTATAAGAAGTAGTAGTAGAAGAAGAAGTAGAAGTAGTAGAAGAAGAAGAAGGCAAAGAAGAAGAAGATGATGATGATGAAGCAGAAGAAGATAAAGAAAAAGAAGAAGAAGAAGAAGAGGAAGGGGAAGAATAATAATTATAATAATTATAATAATAAGAATGAGAAGAAGAAGAAAAAGTGCTAATTGAAGACGAAGAAGAAGAAGAATAAGAAGGAAAAGAAGTTGTGGAAGGGGAAGAAGAAGAAGAAGAAGACGAAGTAGAAGAAGAATATGAAGGAAGAGGAGATGACGAAGAAGAAGAAGCAGGGCAAGAAGAAGAAGAAGATGAAGAAGAGGAGGAGGAGGTAGAAGAAGAAGAAGAAGAAGTAGAAGATGAGGTTGAAGAAGAAGAAGAAGAAGAAGAAGGAGAAGAACGAGAAGAATAAGAAGAAAAAGAAGAAGAAGAAAAATTGGATGAAGAAGAAGAAGAAGAAGAAGAAAATAG
>JAIUJO010000165.1:1145000-1155000 GCA_023846275.1 Vanilla planifolia | reverse complement strand
TTAAAACAACAACAAGAAGAAGAAGTTGAAGAAGAAGAAGAAGAAGATGATGATGATGAAGAATAGGAGGAAGAAGGCGTAGAAGAAGAAGAAGAAGAAGAAGAAGAAGAAGAAAAAGAGGAAAAAGGAGAGGAAGAAGAGGAAGAAGAAGAACAAGTTGAAGAAGAAGCAGAAGAAGATGAAGAAGAAGACAAAGAAGAAGAAGAAGAAAAAGAAGAAGAAGAAAAAGAAGCAAAAGAAGGAGAAGAAGTAGAAAAGGAAGAGGAAGATGAAGAAATAGAAGAAGAAGATGAAGAAGTAGACAAAGAAAAAGGAAAAGAAGAAGAAGAAGATGAAGAAGTAGACGAAGAAAAAGGAAAAGAAGAAGAAGAAGTAGAAGAATAGGAAGGTGAATAATAATAATAATAATAGTAACAAGAATAATAAGAAGAAAAGGGAGAAGAAGAAGAAATAGAAGAAGAAGAAGAAGAAGAAGAAGAAAAGAAGAAAAGTGGAAGAAGAAGAAGAAGAACAGGAAGAAGAAGAAGAAGAAGAAGTGGATGAATGGGTAGAAGAAGAAGAACAAGAAGTAGAAGATGAAGAAGAGGAATAGGAAGAAGAAGCAGAAGAAGAAGAAGAAGAAGAAGAAGAGGAAGAAGAAGAAGAAGAAGAAGAAGAAGAAGAAGTGGAAGAAGAAGAAGAACATGAAGAAGAAGAAGTAGAAGAAGATGATGATAACGATGAAGAAGAAGAAGAAGAAAAAGAAGTCGAAGAAGAAGAAGAAGAAGAAGAAGAAGAAGAAGAAGAAGAAGAATGAAAAGAAGAAGACTTGGAAGATATAGAAGAAGAAGAAGAAGTAGAAGAAGAAAAAGGAGAAGAGGAAAAAGAGGAAGAAGAAAAAGAAGATTAATAAAAATAAGAAGAAGGGGAAGAAGAAGAAAAGGAAGAAGAAGTAGAAGAACAAGAAGTAGTTGTGGAAGAAGTATAAGAAGTAGTATAAGAAGAAGAGGAAGAAGGAGAAGTAGAAGAAGAAGAAGAAGGGGAAGAAGAAGGGGGAGAAGATGAAGAAGAAGATGAAGAACAAGAAGAGGAAGGAGTTGAAAAAGTAGTAGTTGAAGAAGAAGAAGAAGAATAAGGAAAAGAAACAGTGGAAGAGGAAGAAGAAGAAGAACAGAGAGAAGAAGGATAAGATGAAGTGGTAGAAGAAGAAGAAGGAGAAGAAGAAGAAGAAGAAGTGATAGAAGAAGATGAAGAAGATGAAGAAGAAGAGGTGGAAGAAGAAAAAGAAGAAGAATGGGAAGAAGAATAAGAAGAAGAAAAGGAAGAAGAAGAAGAACTAAAAGTAATAGAAGAAGAAGAAGAAGATAATTTGAAGATGAAGAAGAAGGGTAAGAAGAAGTAGATGAAGATTATGATGAAGAAGAAGAAGAAGAAGAAGAAGAGGAAGAAGAAGAAGATAAGGAAGACGAAGAAGAAGAAGTTGAAGAAGAAGAAGAAGAAGAGAGAGAGAGAGAGGAAGAAGAAGATGAGGAATAAGTAGAAGTAATAGAAAAAAAGAAGATGAAGAGGAAGAAGAAGAAGAAGAAGAAGAAGATGATGATTATGATGAAGACGAAGAAGAAGAAGAAGAAGAAGAAGAAGAAGAAAAAAAAGAGGAAGAAGAGGAAGAAAAAGAAGAAGAAGACGAAGAAGTTGAAGAAGAAGAAGAATAAGAAGAAGAAGAAGTAGAAGATGATGAAGAAGAACAAGTAGTGGAAGAAGAAGAAGAAGAAAAAAGAAGAAGAGAAAGAAGAAGAAGAAGAAGAGGTAGAAGTAGAAGAAGAAGAAGAAGAAGAAGAAGAAGAAGAAGAAGAAGAAGATGATGATGATGAAGAATAAGAAGAAGAAAAAGAAAAGGAATTGGAAGGAAAAGAAGAAGAAGAAGAAGAAGAATAAAAATAAGTAGTAGTAGAAGAAGAAGAAGAACAAGAAGAAGAAGATTATTAAAAATAAGAAGAAGAAGAAGAAGAAGAAGAAGAAGAAGGGGAAGAAGAAGAAGAGGTAGAAGAAGAAAAGGAAGAAGGAAAAGTTGAGGAAGAAGGAAAAAGGATGATGAAGAAGAAGGGGAAGAAGAAGAACAAGAAGAAGAAGAGGAAGAAGAAGAATCAAAAGAGGAGGAAGATGAAGAAGAAGAAGAAGAAGAAGAAGTGTTTGAAAAAGAAGAAGAAGAACAGGAAGAAGTCAAAGAAGAAGAAGAAGAAGAAGAAGAAGAAGTAGAAGAAGAAGAGGAGGAAGAAGAAGATGAAGAAAAAGAAGAAGAAGAAGTGGTTGAAATGGAAGAAGATGAATTGCAAGATGTCGAAAAAGAAGAAGAAGAAGAAGAAGTAGAAGAAGAAGATGAAGAAGCAAAAGATCAAGAAGAAGAAGAAGAAGAAGAAGTAGAAGAAGAAGAAGAAGAGGAAGAAGAAGAAGAAAATGAAGAAGAAGAAGAAGAAGAAGGAGAAGAAAAAGGACAAGAAGTAGAAAAAGAAGATGAAGAAGAAGAAGCTAATGAAAATGAAAAAGAAAATGAAGAAGAGGAAGAAGAAGAAGAAGAAGAATAAGAAGAAGAAGAAGAAGATGATGGTGATGATTATGAAGCAGAAGAAGAAGAAGATGATGACGAGGAAGAAGGTCAAGAAGAAAAAAAGAAGAAAAAGGAAATAAAGAAGATGAACAAGAAGAAGAAGGAGAAGAAGAAGAAGATGAAGAAAAAGCAGAAAAAGAAGAAGAAGAAAAAGAAGAACAAGCAGCAGAAGAAGACGATGAAGAAGAAAAGGAAGAGGAAGAATAAGAAGAAGAAGAAGGAGAAGTAGAAGAAGAAAAAGGAGAATAAGAAGAAGAAGGACAAGATGAATAAGAATAAGAATAAGAAGAAAATGAAGAAGAAGAAGAAGAAAAACTCGAAGAAGAAGAAGAAGGGGATGAAGAGTAGTAAGAAGAAGAACTAGGAGAAGCTGCAGAAGAAGAAGAAGAAGAAGAAGAAGAAGTTGAAGGAGAAGTAGAAGAAGATTAAGAACAAAAAGAAGAAGTAGAAATAGTAATAGAAAAAGGAGAACAAGAAGAAGGCAAAGAAGAAGAAAAAGAAGAAGACAATGAAGAGGAAGAAGAAGAAGAAGCAGAAGAAGAAGAAGTCGAAGAAAAAGATGTTGATGATGGGGAAGAGTAATAATTATAATAATAACAATAATAGGAAAAGAAGAAGAAGAAAGAGAAGAAGAAGAAGATGATGAAGAAGAAGAAGAAGAAAAGGAAGAAGACGTAGAAGAAAGAGAAGTAGAAGAAGAAGAACAGAAAGAAGAAGAAGCAGAAGAAGAAGAAGTAGAAGAAGAAGAAGAATAGGAAGAGAATGAAGAAGAAAAAAAAGGAGAAGAAAAAGAAGAAGAAGAAGAAGAAGAAGAGGAAGAAGAAGAAGAAGAAGAAGAAGACGAAGAAGAAGAAGAAGAAGAAGAAGAAGAAATGGAAGAATTAGAAGAAGGAGATTAAGAAGAAGAAGAAGAAGAAGAAAAAGAACATGAAAAAGAAGAAGAAGAAGAAGAAGAAAGAGAAAAAGATGAATAAGAAGTAGAGGAAGAAGATGATGATGATGATGAAGAAGAAGAAAATGAAGAAAAAGAAGACGAAGAATTCGAAGTAGAAGAAGTGGAAGAAGAAGAATAGGAAGGAGGAAAAGAAGAAGAAGAAGAAGAAGAAGGAGGAGGAGAAGAAGAAGGAGGAGGAAGACATGAAGAAGAAGAAGAAGAAATAAAAGCAAAAGAAGTAGGAGAAGAAGAAGAAGAAGAAGAAGAAGAAGAAAAGAAAAGCAAAAAGAAGAACAAGAGGAAAACATAGAAGAAGAACAAGAAGAAGATGATGATGAAGGGGAAGAACAATAATTATAATAATAATAATAGGAAGAAAAGGAAGCAAAAGAAAGAGAAGAAGAAGAAGAAGAAGGAGAAGAAGAAGATGAAGCAGAAGATGAAGAAGAAGAAGAGGAAGAAGAAGAAGGCATTGAAGAAGAAGAAGTGCAAGGAAATAAAGAAGAAAAAGAGGAAGAGGAAGAAAAAGTAGAGGGAGAAGAAGAAGAAGAAGAAGAAGAAGAAGAAGAAGAAGAAGAAGAAGAATAAGAAGTAGAAGAAGATGAAAAAGAAGAAGAAGAAGAAGAAGAAAAGAAGATGAAGAAGATGATGATGAAGAAGAAGTAGTAGTAGTAGAAGAAGAAGAAGAAGAGCAAGAAAATGAAGAAGAAGAGCAAGAAAATGAAGAAGAAGAAGAAGATAATGACGATTAAGAAGAAAATGTAGAAGAGGAAAAAGAAGAAGAAAAAGAAGAAGATGTTGATGAAGAAGAAGAAGAAGAAGATGATGATGATGATGATGACAAGGACGAAGATCAGGAAGAAAAGAAGAAGAAGAAACTAAAGAAGAAGAAGAAGAAGACGAAGAAAAAGAAGAAGAAGAAGTACAAGAAGAAGAAGCTGCAGCAGCAGAAGAAGAAGAAGAAGAAGAAGAAGAAGAAAAGGAAGAAGAAGAAGAAGAAGAAGGCGAAGTAGGAGAAGAAAAAGGAGAACTAGAAGAAGTAGGAGAAGAAGAAGAAGAAGAAGAAGAAGAGGAAGAAAATGAAGAAGAAGAAAAATTCAAAGAAGAAGAAGAAGAGGATGAAGAAGAATAAGAAGAAGAATTAGGAGAAGTAGAAGAAGAAGGAGAAGAAGAAGAAGAAGAAGAAGGAGAAGGAGAAGAAGAAGAAGTACAAGATGGAGAACAACAAGAAGAAGGAGAAACAGAAATAGAAGAAGGAGAAGAAGAAGAAAAGAAGAAGAAGAAGAAGAAGAAGAAGAAGATCAAGATGATAAAAGGGAAGAGTAATAATTACCATAACAATAATAACAATAGGAAAAAGAAGAAGAACAAAGAGAAGAAGAAGAAAAAAAAGGAAGAAGTAGAAGAAAGAGAAGTTGAAGAAGAAGAACAAAAAATAGTAGAAGAGGAAGAAGAAGAAGTACAAGAAGAAGAGGAATAGAAAGGGAAGAAGAAGATGAAGAAGAAGATGATGTTGAAGATGACGGGGAAGACGAAGAAGAAGAGGATGAAGAGAAAGAAGAAGAAGAAGAAGAAGAAATGGAAGAAGAAGAAAAAGATGAAGAAGAAGAAGAAGAAGAAAAAGAAGAAAAGGAAGAAGAAGAAGAAGAAGAAGAAAAAGAAGAATAAGAAGAGGAAGCAGAAGAAGGAGAAGGAGAAGATGAGGAAGAAGAAGAAAAAGAAGAAGAAGAAGAAGAAGTGGAAGAAGAAGAATAGGAAGAAGAAGCAGAAGAAGAAGAATAAGAAGAAGGAGGAGAACAAGAAGAAGAAGAAGGAGAAATAAAAGCAGAAGAAGGAGAAGAAGAAGAAGAAGAAGAAGAAGAAGAAAAGAAGATGAAGAAGAAGAAAAAGAAGAAGATGAAGGAGAGGAGGAAAAAGTAGAGGAGGAGGAAGAAGAAGAAGAAGAAGGTGAAGAAGAAGAAGAAGAAGAAGAAGAAGAAGAAGAAAATGATGATGAAGAAGAAGAAGAGGAAAAAGAAGATGAAGAAGTTGATGATGAAGAAGAAGAAGTAGAGGAGAAGAAGAGCAAGAAAATGAAGAAGAAGAATAAGAAGAAATAATAATAACAATAATTGTAATAATAATAACATTAATAAGAAGAAGAATAACAAGAAGAGGAAGAACAAGAAGAAGAAAAGGAAGAAGAAGAGGAAGAAAAAGAAGAAGAAGAAGAAGAAGAAGAAGAAGAAGAAGAAGTAGAAGAACAAGAAGAAGAGGAAGAAGAATAGTAACAAGAAGAAGATGTGAGAAAGAAGAAGAAGAAGAGGAAGAAGAAGAAGAAGAGGAAGAAGAAGGAGAAGAAGAAAAAGAAGAAGATGAAGAAAAAGAAGAGGGGGAAGGGGTAGAAGAAGAAGAAGTAGTACAAGAAGAAAAAGAAGAAAAAGAAGAAAAAGAAGAAGAAAGTAGAAGAAGAAGAAGTTGAAGAAGAAGAAGAAGAAGACAAAGAAGAAGAAGAAGATGAAGAAGAAGAAGAGGAGGAAGAAGAAGAAGTAAAAGATGATGATCATGAAGAAGAAGATGAAGAAGAAGAAGTAGAAGAAGAAGAGGAAGGGGAGGAGGAAGAAGAAGAGGAAGAAATAGAAGAAGAAAAGAAGAAAAAAAAGAAGAAGAAGTAGACGAAGGATTAGTAGGAGAAGAAGTATGAGAAGGAGAAGTAGGAGAAGAAGTAGGAGAAGGAGAAGAAGACGAAGAAGAGGATGAAGACGAAGATGTTGGAGAAGGAGAAGATGATAAGGAAGAGGAATAAGAAGATGTAGATCATGAAGAAGGAAAAGGAGAAGAACAGGAAAAATATGTATAAGAAGAAGAAGAAGATGGAGAAGAAGATGTAGTTGATGATGATGATGATGATGATGAAGATGAACAAGAAGAAGAAGAAGAAGAAGAAGAACATGATGATGATGATGATGATGATGAAGAAGAAGAAGAAAAGGAAGAAAAAGAAGAAGATGAACAAGAACAAGAAGAAGTTGAAGAAGAAGATGATGAAGAAGAAGAAAAAGAAGAAGAAGACAAAGAAGACAAACAAGAAGAAGAAAAAGAAGTTGTAGTAGTAGTAGTAGTAGAAGAAGAAGAAGAGGAACAAGTAGAGGAAGAAGAAGAAGAAGAGGATGATGATCATGATGATGAAGAAGAAGTGGATGAAGAAAAAGCAAACGAAGAAGAAGAAGAAGAAGAGGAAGAAAATGAAGAGGAAGAAGAAGAAGAAGAAGAAGATGTAGAAGAAGAAGAAGGAGTAGAAGAAGAAGAAGAAGAAGAAGAAGGAGACGAAGAAGGAGAAGAAGAAGAAGAAGAAGGAGAAGAAGAAGATGAGGAAGAAGAAGAAGAAGGAGAAGAAGAAGATGAGGAAGAAGAAGAAGAAGAAGAAGAAGTGGAAGAGGAAGAAGATGATAAAGAAGAAACTATAGAAGAAAAGAAGAAGCGAAAAAAAAGTAAACGAGGATGAAAAGGAAGGGTAAGAAGAACAAAGGGAAGAAGAAGTAGAAGAAGAAGACGAAGAAGAAGAAGAAAAAGAAGACGAAGAATAAAAAGATGCAGAAGCAAAAGAAGAAGAAGAAGAAGAAGAAGAAGAAGAAGAAGAAGATCAAGTAGAAGAAGAAGAAGAAGAAGAAGAAGAACAAGAAGTAGAAGACAAAGTAGAAAAAGTATAAGAGAGAAGAAAAAGAAGAAGAAGAAGACAGAGTAGAAGAATAAGAGAAAGAAAAATAAGAAAAAGAAGAGGAAGAAGTGGAAGAAGAAGAAGAAGAAAAAGAATAATAATAATAATAACAAGAAGAAGAACAAAAAGAAGGTGAAGAAGAAGAAGAAGAAGAAGAGGAAGAAGAAGAAGAAGAAGAGAAAGAAGAAGAAGAAGAAGAAGAAGAGAAAGAAGTGAAAGAAAAAGAAGAAGAAGAATAAGTGGAACAAAAAAATGAAGAAGAAGGTGAAGAAGTAGAGGAATAAGAATAAGAAGAAGAAGTAGAAGAAGTAGTAGAAGAAGAGGAAGATGATGAAGAAGCAAAAAAATAAGAAGCAGAAGAAGTAGAACTAGAAGAAGAAGAACAAGAATTAGAAGAAGTTGATGATGATGATGATGATGAAGAACAATATTAAAAAAAGAAGAAGATGAAGAAGATGAATAAGAATATGAATAAGAAGAAGAAGAGGAAGAAGAGAAAGTAGGAAACAAAGAAGAAGAAGAAAAAGAAGAAGAAGTGGAAATGGAAGAAGAAGAAGAAGCAGAAGAAGAAGAAGTGGAATAAGAAGTAGAAGAAGAAGAAGAAGGAGAAGATTAAAAAGAAGAAGTGGTAGAAGAAGATGAAGGAGAATATGAAGAAGAAGAAGAAGAAGACGAAGGAGAAGGAGGAGAAGAAGATGATGTTTTTGATGATGATGATGAAGAAGAAGAAGGAGAAGAAGAAGAAGAAGAAGAAGAAGAAATAGAAGTAGAAGGAGAAGAAGAAGAAGAAGAAGAAGAAGAAATAGAAGGAGAAGGAAATGGAGAATAAAAGGAAATAGAAGAATAGGAAGGTGAATAATAATAATAATAGTTATAATAATAATAATAGCAAAATGAAGAAGAAGAAGAAAGGGAAAAAGAGGAAGAAGAAGAAGATGATGAAGAAATAGAAGGAAAAGAAGAAGCAGAAGAAGAAGAAGAATATGAAGAAAAAAGAAGCAGAAGAAGAAGTAGAATAACTAGATGAAAAGTAAGAAGAAGAAGAGGAAGAAGAAGAAGGAGAAGAAGTAGAAGAAGAAGAAGAAATAAAAGAAGTAGAAGTACAAGAAGAAGGAGATGATGAAGAAGAAGAAGAGGAATAAGAAGAAGAAGGAGAAGACGAAGGAGAAGAAGAAGAGGATGATCATGAAGAAGAAGAATAGGAAGTGGAAGAGGAAGAAGAAGAGGAAGAAGGGAGGAGGTGAAGAAGAAGAATAAGAAGAAAATGAAGAAGAAGAAGAAGATGATGATGATGATAATGGTGATGATGATGATGTTGATGGAGAAGATGATGATGATGAAGAAGAAGATGGAGATGAAGAAGAAGAAGAATTAGAAGAAAAAGAGGGAAAAAAGAAAAGCAAATAAGAAGAAGAAGAAGGATAAGAAGAAGAAGATGAAGGGGAAGAAGAAGAAGATGAAGAAGACGAAGAGAAAGAAGAAGAGGAAGAAGAAAAGAAGAGGAAAAATAAGAAGTAGATGAAGTAGTAGTAGAAGAAGAAGAAGTAGAAGAAGAATAAGAAGAAGAAGAAGCAAAAGAAGAAGAAGAAGAAGAAGAACAAGAAGAAGAAGAAGAAGAAGCAGAAGAAGAGGAAGAGGAAGATGAAGAAGAAGATGAAGAAGATGAATAATAATAATAATAATAAGAGGAAGAAGAAGAATAAAAAGAAGAAGATGATGATGATGATGAAGAATAAGAAGAAGAAGAAGAAGACAATTAAGAAGAAAAAGAAGTAGAGAAAGAAGAAGAGAAGAAATAAGAAGAAAAAGAAGAAGAAGAGGAAGAATAATAATAATAATAATAATAAGAAGATGAAGAAGAAGAGGAAGAAGAACAAGAAGAACAAGAAGAAAAAGAAGAAGTAGAAGATGAAGATGTGGAAGAAGATCAAGAAGAACAAAAAGGGAGAAGAAGTTGAAGATGAAGAAGAAGAATAATAAGAAGAATAAGAGGAAGAAGAAGAAGAATAGTAAGAAGAAGAAGAAGAAGAAGAAGAAGAACAAGAAGAACAAAAAGAAGAAAAAGAAGAAGTAGAAGATGAAGATGTGGAAGAAGATCAAGAAGAACAAAAAAGAGGAGGAAGAAGAAGAAGTAGAACAAGAACAAGAATAAGAACAAGAAGAAGACAAAGGAGAAGAAAAAGATGACGAAGAAGAACAGAAAGAAGAATATGAAGAAGAAAAGGAAGAAGTGGAAGAAGAAGAAGAAGAAAAATTAGAATAATAATAATAATAATAATAATATGAAGAAGAAAAATGTGAAGAAGAAAAAGAAGAAGAAGAAGAAGAAAAAGAAGTGGTAGAAAAAGAAGGAGAAGAAGAAAAAGAAGAAGTAGAAGTAGAAGTAGAAGAAGATGAAGTGAAAGAAGAAGAAGAAGAAGAAGAAGTAGAAAAAGAAGTAGAATAAGGAGAAGAAGTTGTAGTAGAAGAAGAAGAAGAAGAAGAAGCTAAAAAAGAAGAAGAAGAAGAAAAAGATGAAAAAGTAGAAAAAGAAGAAGAAGAAAAGAAGAAGAAAGAATAATAATAATAATTAAAGTAATAAAAATAAAAAAAGGCGGTGATGTTGATTATGATGATGAAGAAGAGATCGATGATGAAGAGGAAGACGAAGAAGAAGAAGAAAAAGACGAAGAAGAAGAAGATGAAGAAGAAGAAGAAGAAGAAGAAAAAGAACAAGAAAAAGAAGAAAAAAGGAATTAGAAGAAGAAGAAGATATTGATGATGATGATGAAAAAAAAACACAATA
>JAIUJO010000165.1:400000-407500 GCA_023846275.1 Vanilla planifolia | reverse complement strand
GAAGAAGAAGAAGAAGAAGAAGAGGTGGAAGAAGAAGAAAAAATAGAAAAATAAGTAGAAGAAGAAGAAGAAGAAGAAGGAGAAGAAGAAGGAGAAGAAGAAGAAGAATAAGAAGAAGGTGGAGGTGGAGGAGTAGGAGAAGATGAAGAAGAAGAAGACGATGAAGAAGAAGAATAAGACTAAGAATAAGAAGAAGATGAATAAGACGAATAGGAAGAAGAAGTTCAAGAAGAAGAAGAAAAAGACAAAGAAAAGATTAAGAAGTAGAAGAAGTAGAAGAAGATTAAGAAGAAGATGATGAAGAAGGAGAAATAGAAGAAGAAGAAGAAGAATACAAAGAAGAAGTAGCAAAAGGAGAAGGAGGAGAAGGAAAAGAAGAAGAAGAAATAGAAGAAGATAATGATGAAGTGGAAGAGGTAAAACAAGAGGAGGAGGAAGAAGAAGAAGAAGAAGAAGATGAAGAAGAAAAAGAAGTTGTAGATGAAGAAGATGTTGAAGAAGAAGAAGAAGAAGAAGTTGTAGAAGAAGAAGAAGATGTGGAAGAAGAAGAGAAGAAGAATAAGAAGAAGAAGAAGATGAAGAAGAAGAAGATGTGGATGATGAAAAAGAAGAAGAAGAAGAAGGAAAAGAAGAAGAAGAAGAAGAAGAAGTAGAAGAAGTTGAAGAAGAATAACTAAAAGAAGAAGTAGAAGAAGTAAAAGAAGAAGAAGAAGAAGAAGAAGAAGAAGATGAAGAAGAACAAGGAGAGAAAGAAGAAGAAGAAGAAGAAGAAGAAGAAGGTGATGATTCTAAAGAAGTAGAAGAAGAAGATGAAGAAGAAAAAGAAGCAGAGGAAGAAGAAGAAGCAGTAATAGTAGTAGTAGTAGTAGAAGAAGAAGAAGAAGAAGAAGAATGCAAAGGAGTAGATGTAGAAGAAGAAGAAAAAGAAGAAGTAGAAAAAGAAGAAGTTGAAGAAGAAGAACAAAAAGAAGAAGAAAGAAGAAAAAGAGGAAGAAGAAGAAGAATTAGAGGAAGAAGAAGAAGAAGTAGAAGAAGAAGCCAAAGATGTTGAGGAAGATTAAGTAGAACTTGTAGAAGAAGTAGAAGGAGAAGAAGAAGAAGAAGAAGAAGAAGATGAAGATGAAGAAAAAGAATTAGGAGGATAAGAAGAGGAGGAAGAAGAAGATGAACAGGAAGGAGATGATGATGATGATGATGAAGATGAAGAAGAAGTCGAAGAAGAAGAATAAGAAGAGGAGGAAGAAGAAGATTAAGGAGGAGAAGAAGAGAAGATGAAGAAGTAGAAGAAGAAGATGAAGAAGAAGAAGAAGTAGAAGAATTAGAAGAACAAGAAGATGAAGAAGTAGAAGAAGAAGGCAAAGATGTTGAAGAAGATGAAGAAGTAGTAGTAGTAGTGAAAGAAGAAGAATTTGAATATAAAGTAGTAGTAGTAGAAGAAGAAGAAGAAAAAGAACTAGAAGAAGAAGAAAAAGAAGAAGAAGAAGAAGAGAAGATGAAGAAGAATAATTTATGGAAGAAGAAGAAGAAATAGAAGAAGATAAAGAAGAAGAAGAAGAAGAAGAAGAAAAAGATCAAGAGAAAGAAAAAGTAGAAGTAGAAGAAAAAAAGGTGGAAGAAGATGAGGTGGAGGAAGAAGAAGAAGAAGAATAACAGTAACATGAAGAAGAAAAAGAAGAAGAAGAAGAAAAAGAAGAAGATGAAGACGAAGAAGGACAAGAAGAAGAAGAAGAAGAAGAAGATGAAGAAGAAGAAGAAGATTAACAGTAACATGAAGAAGAAAAAGAAGAAGAAAAAGAAGAAGAAGAAGAAAAAGAAGAAGTTGAAGACGAAGAAGGACAAGAAGAAGAAGAAGAAGAAGATGAAGAAGAAGAAGAAGAATAACAGTAACATGAAGAAGAAAAAGAAGAAGAAAAAGAAGAAGAAGAAGAAAAAGAATAAGATGAAGACGAAGAAGGACAAGAAGAAGAAGAAGAAGAAGAAGAAGATGATGAAGAAGAAGAAGAAGAAGAAGTTGTAGAAGAAGAAGAAGAAGATGTAGAAAGTAAAAGAAGAAGAAGAAGAAGAAGAAGAGAAGAAGAAGAAGAAGAAGAAGAGGAAGTAGAAGAAGAAGAAGAAGAAGAAGAAGAAGAAAAAGAAGGGGGAGAAGCAAAAGAAGTGGAAAAAGAAGAAGAAGAGGAAGAAGTAGAAGAAGAAGAGGAAGAAGAAGATGAAAAAGAAGAATAAGAGGAAGAAGAAGAAGAAGAAGAAGAAGAGGAAGAAGAAGAAGAAGAAGAAGTAGAAGAAGAAAGAGAAGAAGAAGATGATGAAGAAGAAGAAGTATAAGAAGTAGCAGAAGTAGAAGATGTAGAAGAAGAAGTCGAACGAAAAAGAAGAAGAAGAAGAGGAAGAGAAAGATTAAGTGGTAGGACAAAAAGAAGTAGATGAGGAAGAAGAAGATGAGGAGGAAGAAGAAGAAGAAGAAGTAGAAGAATCATAAGGAGAAGAAGTAGAAGAAGAAGAAGAAAAAGAAGAAGGAGAAGGCGAAGGAGAAGAAGAAGAAGAAAAAGAAGCGGAAGAAAAAGTAAAAGAAGAAGAAGAAAAAAATAAGGATGAAGAAGTGGTGGAAGAAGAAGAAAAATAAGAGGAATAAAAGAATATTAATAAGATTAAGAAGAAAATAACTAAAAAGAAGAAGAAGAAGAGGAAGAAGAAGAAGAAGAAGAAGATTTAAAAGCAGAAAGAGAAGAAGAGGAAGGAGAAGAAGATGAAGAAGATTAAGAAGAAGAATTAGAAGAAGAAGAAATTAAATAAGAAGAAGAAGAAGAAGAAGAAGAAGATAATGAAGAAGAAGAAGAAGAAGAAAAATAGTAAGAGAATGAAGAAGAAGAAGAAGAAGAAGAAGAAGGAGAAGTAGGATAAGAAGAAGTAAAAGAACCAGAATAAGAAGTTGAAGAAGAATAAGAAGAAGGAGAAGATGAAGAGGAAGGAAGAAGAGGAAGAAGAATTGGAAGAAGAAGAAAAATTAGAAAAACAAAAAGAAGTGAAAGAGGAAGAAAAAAAAGGAGAGGAATAAGAAGAAGAAGAAGATGAAGAAGAAGGTGAAGAAGAAGTTGAAGAAATAGAAGAGGAAGAAGGAGATGTAGAAGAACATGAAGAAGAAGGGCAAGAAAGAAATGATAATGAAGAAGAAAAAGTAGAAGAAAAAGAACAAGACAAAGAAGAAGAAGAAGAAGAAGAAGAAGAATAAGAAAAAGAAAAACAAGAAGAAGAAGAAGAAGGAGAAGGAGATGAAGAAGAAGATGAAGAAGAAGGAGAAGGAGATGAAGAAGAAGATGAAGAAGAAGTAATAGAAGAAGAAGAGAGGGTTGAAGAGGAGGAAGAAGCAGAGGAAGAAGAGGAAGCAAAAGAATAGGAAGAAGAGAGTTGGAAGAAAGAGAATAAGAAGATGAACAAGATGAACAATTGTGAAAAGAAGAACAAAAAAGCAAAGAAAAAGAAGAGGAAGAAGAACAAGAACAAGAAGAAGAAGAAAAAGAAGAAGGACAAGAAGAAGAAGATGATGATGACAAAGTAGAAGTAGAAGAAGAAGATGATGATGATGATGATGAAAAGGAAGAACAAAAGGAAGAGGAAGAAGAAGATGAAGAAGAAGAAAAAGATGAAGAAGTAGAAGAATAGGAAGAGGAGGAAGAAGAAGAAGTACAAGTAGAAGAAGAGGAAGAAGTAGAAGAAGAAGAAGAAAAAGAAGAAGAAGAAGAAGAAGAAGAAGAAGATGATGATTAGGAAGTAGAAGAACAAGAAGAAGAAGAAGAAGAAGAAGAAGAAGAATAATAATAAGAAGATGATGAAGAAGAAAAAGAAGAAGAAGAAAGAGAAGAAGCAAAAAAAGAAGAAGAAGAAGGGAAAGGAGAAGCGATGGTGCAAGAAGACGAAGAAGAAGAAGAAGAAGAAGAATAAGAAGAAATAAAAGTAGCAGAAGAAGAAGAAGAAATAGAAGAAGAAAAGAAAGAAGTAGTAGAAGAAGAAGAAGAAGGAGAAGAAGAAGAAAAAGAAGAACAATATTAAGAGGAGCAAAACAAGAAGAGGAAGAAGAAGAAGAAGAAGAATAAGATGAGGAAGTGGAAGAGCTGGAGGAATAATAATAATAATAATAATAATAATAATAAGAAAATGAATAGAAAGAAGAAGAAGAAGAAGAAGAAGAAGAAGAAGAAGAAGAATAAGAGAGGAAGAAGAAGAAGGAGAAGAATAAGATGAGGAAGTGGAAGAGCTATAGGTAGAACAAAAATAAAAATAATAATAATAATAATAAAAAAATAATAACAATAAATAATAATGATAATAATAAGAAAATGAATAGGAAGAAGAAGAAGAAGAAGAAGAATAAGAGAGGTAGAAGAAGAAGAAGAAGGGAAGAAGAGGGAGAATTAGAAGAAGAGAAAGAAAAGGAAGAAGAACAAGAAACGAAGATGATGATGATGAAGAAGAAGAACAAGCAGAAGAAGAAGATTAAGAAGAAGAAATAGCAGAAGAAGAAGATGAAACAGAAGAAGAAGTAGACATTTAAGTACAAGGGGAAGGGGTAGAAGTAGAAGAAGAAGAAAGGAAAAAGAACTAGAAAGGGAAGAGGAAGAAGAAGAAGAAGAAGAAGAAGAAGAAGAATAGGAGGAGGAAGAAGAAGATGAGGAAGAAGATGAACAACAAACAAAAAAAGGAGAACTAGAAGAAGAATAATAAAAAGAAGATGAAGAAGAAGTATTAGAAGAAGAAGAAAGTAGAAGTAGTAGTAGTAGTAGAAGAATAAGAAGAACAGAAGAAGAAGAAGAAAAGAAGAAGAAGAAGAAGAGAAGAAGAAGAAGAAGAAGAGGGAGAATTAGGAGAAGAAGAAGAAGAAGAAGAAGAGGAAGACAAAGATGAAGATGATGAAGAAGAAGAAAATAAAGTAGAAGAAGAAGAAGAAGAAGTAAAAGAAGAAGAAGAAGAAGAACTTGAAGAAGGAGAAGAAGCAGCAGGAGAAGAAGAAGGAGAAGAAGAAGAAGAAGAAGAAGAGGAAGAAGAAGGAAAAAGTGGAAGAAGAAGTGGATGAGGTGGAAGAAGTACAGGAACAAGAAGATGAAGAGGAGAAAGAAGAAGAAGAAGAAGAACAAGAAGAAGAAGAAGAAGAAGAAGATATAGATGAAGCAGACGAAAAGTAGAAGGAGAAGAAGAAGAGGCCATGGAAGTGGTTAAGAAAGCATAATAATAATAATAATAATATTATTATTATTATTATTATTAATATTAATAATAATAATAATAATTAATATAATTATAAGAAGAAGAAGAAGAAGAAGAAGAACAAGAAGGAGGAGATGAAGAAGAAGAAGAAGAGAAAAAAAAGAAGAAGAAGTGGAAGGTTAAGAAGAAGAAGTAGAAGAAGAAGAAGAAGAATAAAAAGAAGAAGAAGAAGGAGAGAAAAAGAAGAAGATAAAGAAGAGAAGAAGAAGAAGAAGAAGAAGAAAATGATGAAGAAGAACAAGCAGAAGAAGAAGACATAGAAGATGTAGAAGAAGAAGATGATGACGAAGAAGAAAAGAAGAAAAAGAAAAAGGAGAAGAAAAAGAAGGGGAAGAAGAAGAAGGAGCAAAAGAAGAAGGAAGAGGAGGAGGAGAAGATGAAGAACAAGAATAACAAGAAGTATAAGAAGAACAAGGAGAAGGAGAAGAAGAAAAAGGAGAAGAAGGGGAAGAAGAAAAAGAACAAGAAGAAGAAAAGAACAAGAAGAAGAAGAAGAAAAAGAAGAAGAATGAAAAGTAGTAGAAGAAGAAGAAGAAGAAAAAGAAGAAAAAGAAGAAGAAGAAGATGAAGAAGAAGAAGAAGAAAAAGAATAAAAAGTAGAAGAAGTAGAAGAAGAAGAAGAAGAATTAGAAGCAGAAGAAGAAGGAAAAGAAGAAGAAGAGGAAGAAGAAGATGAAAATGTATAAGAAAAAGAAGAAGAAGAGGAAGAACAAGTGGTAGGGCAAGAAGAAGAAGAAAAAGAAGAAGGAGAAGAAGAAGAAGAAGAAGAGGAAAAAGAAAAACAAGAAGAACAAGAAAAGGAAGTTGATGATGAAGATTATCATGTTGAAGAAGAAGAAGAAGATGATGATGATGATGAAGAAGAAGTAGAATTAGAAGAAGAAGAAGAAGAAGAAAAAGTCAAAGAAAAAGAAGAAGTAGAAATAAAAGAAGAAGAAGAAGCAGAAGAAGAAGAAGAAGACAAAAAACAAGAATTTGAAGAAGAAGATGATGAAGAAGAAAGTGAAGAAGAAGAAGAAGAAGAAGAATAAGAAGTTGAAGGAGAAGAGAAAGAAGAGGCAAAAGTAGAAGAATAAGAAGGAAAGAAGATGAAGAAGAAGAAGAAGAATTAGAATTAAAAGAAGAAGGGTAAGATAATGAGGAAGGAAGAAGTGGAAGAAGAAAAGGAGGGAAAGAAAAAATAGAAAAAGAAAAAAAGGTAGAAGAGGAAGAAAAAGTGGAGGGCAAAGAAGTAGATGAAGAAGAAGAAGAAGAAGAAGAGGAAGAACAAGAAGATGAACAAGAAGATAAAGATTTATCAGAAGAATAAGACGAACAAGTAGGAGAAGAAGAAGAAGAACAAGAAGAAGAAAATTATGAAGAAGGGAAAGTAAAAGAAGAAGTAGAGGAAGAGGAAGAAGAAGAAGATGATGATGATGATCATTAAGATGAAGAAGAAGAAAAGAAGAAGAAGAAGAAGAAGAAGAAAAAGAAGAATTGGAGGAAGAAAAAGAAGAACAAGAACAAGGAAAAGAAGAAGAAGAAGAAGAAGAAGAAGATGATGATGATGATGATGATGATGATGATGACGATGAAAAAGTAGAAGAAGAAGAAGAAGACAAAAGAATAATAATTAATAATAATAATAATAATAAGAAATTGAAGGCAAAGAGGAAGAAGAAGAGATAGAAGAAGAAAAATAAGGAGAAGGAGAAGAAGAAGAAGAAGAAGAAGAAGGGGAATAAGAAGCGGTGAAGGAAGAAGATGATGAAGAAGAAGAAGAAGATGATGATGATGAAGAAAATTCGAAGAAAATGACAAAGAAGAAGAAGAAGAAGAAGTAGTAGAGCAAAAGAATAAGAAGAAGAAGATGAAGAAGAAGGAGAAGAAATAGAAGAAGGAGAGAGAAGAAGAAGAAGAAGAAGTGGAAAGAGGAAGAGGAAGAAGATGAGGAAGAAGAAGGAAAAGTTGAAGAAGAGAAGGAAGAAGTAGATAAGGAAGAAGAAAAGGGAGAAGGGGAAGAAGAAGAAGAAGAAGAAATAGAAGAAGAAGAAAAAGTAGGACAAGGAAAAGAAGAAGAAGAAGAAGAGGAAGAAGAAATAGATGAAGAAGAAATAGATGAAGAAGATGAAAAAGTAGAAGAAGAAGAACAAGAAGAGGCCGTGAAAGAGGTGGAGGAAGAATAATTATAATAATAACAATAATAATATAAATATAATAAAAATAACAATAATAAGAAGAATAAGAAGAAGAAGTAGTGGAAGA
>JAIUJO010000165.1:377500-382500 GCA_023846275.1 Vanilla planifolia | reverse complement strand
AATAAGAAGTTGAAGGAGAAGAGAAAGAAGAGGCAAATGTAGAAGAATAAGAAGAAAAGAAGAACAAGAAGAATTAGAATTAGAAGAAGAAGGGTAAGATAAAGAGGAAGGAAGAAGTGGAAGAAGAAAAGGAAGGAAACAAAAAATAAAAAAAGAAAAAATGGTAAAAGAGGAGGAAAAAGTGGAGGGCAAAGAAGTAGATGAAGAAGAAAAAGAAGAAGAAGAAGAAGAAGAAGAAGAAGAAGAAGAAGAAGAGGAAGAACAAGAAGATGAACAAGAAGATAAAGATTTATCAGAAGAATAATAAGAACAAGTAGGAGAAGAAGAAGAAGAAGAAGTAGAAGAAAATTATGAAGAACGGAAAGTAAAAGAAGAAGTAGAGGAAGAGGAAGAAGAAGAAGAAGATGATGATGACGATGATCAAGAAGAAGAAAAGAAAAAGAAGACAAGAAGAAGAAAAAGAAGAATTAGAGGAAGAAGAACAAGAACAAGAAAAAGAAGAAGAAGAAGAAGAAGAAGAAGAAGATGATGATGATGATGAAAAAGTGGAAGAAGAAGAAGAAGAAAAAAGAATAATAATAAATAATAATAATAAGGGGAAGAAGAAAGAGAAGAATGGGAGGAAGAAGCGGTGAAGGAAGAAGATGATGAAGAAGAAGAAGAAGATGATGATGATGAAGAAGAAAATTCAAAGAAAATGACAAAGAAGAAGAAAAAGGAGAAGAAGAAGTAGAAGAAGAAGAGGAAGGTGACGAAGTGGAAGAAGAACAAGAACAAGAGGATGATTAAGAAGCGAAGAAGAACAAGAAGAAGAAAAAGAAGAAGAAGACGAAGAAGAAGAAGAAGAAGACGAAGTACAACAACAACATGAAGAATTAGAAGAAGAAGAAGAAGAAGAAGAAGAAGCTCAAAAAGAAGAAGAAGAGAAAGTAGGGGGAGGAGGAGGAGGAGAAGGAGAAGAAGAAGAAGAACAAGATGAAGAAGTTGAAGATGAAGAGGAAGAAGAAGCAGAAGAGGGAGAAGATGAAGAAGAAGAAGAAGAAAAGAAGTAGAAGAAGAAGAAGAAGAAGTACAAGAAGAAGAAGAAGAAGACGAACAAGAACCAGAAGAAGAAGAAGAAAAGCAGTAGTAGTAGAAGAAGAAGAAGAAGTAGAAGAAGAAAAAGAACAAGAAGAAGAGGAAGAAGAAGAAGTTCATGAAGAAGGAGGAGGAGGAGGAGAAGTAGAAGGAGGATGAGGAGGAGGAGGAGGAGGATGAGGAGAAGGAGTAGGAGGAGGTGGAGGAGAAGAAGAAAAAGGAAAAGAAGAAGTAGAAGAAGAAGGAGAAGAAGAAAGACAAGGGGAAGGAGTTGAAGAAGATGGAGAAGAAGAAGAGGAAGAAGGAGAAGGAGGAGAAGAAGAAGAATAAGAAGAATAAGAAATAAAAGAAGGAGAAGGAGAAGGAGAAGAAGAAGAAGAAATAAAAGAAGGAGAAGGAGAAGGGGAAGAAGAAGTAGAGGAGAAAGGAAGAAGAGGAAGAAGACGAGGAGTAAGAAGAAAATAGAAGAGGAAAAGAAGTAGATGTGGAAGAAAAAGATGAGGAGGAGGAGGAAGAAGGTGAAGAAGATGAAGAAGAAAAAGAAGAAGAAGAAGACAAAGTAGGAGAAGGAGAAGAAGAACAAGAAAAACAAGAAGAAAAAGACGAAGAGGAAGAAAAGTAGAAGAAAAAGAAGAAGAAGAAGAAGAAGAAGAAGAAGAAGAAGAAATGGTACTGGATGAGGTGAGGAGAAAGTATATTAATAATAATAATAATAATAATAAATAATAGAAAGAATAAAAGATGAAGAAGAAGGAGAAGAAGAATAAGAAGGGGAAGAAGAAGTGGTGGAGGAAGATGAAGAAGAAGATCAAAAAAATGAAGAAGAAGAATAAGTCAAAGAAAATGACAAAGAAGAAAAAAGAGAAAAAGAAGAAGAAGAAGAAGAAGAAGAGAAAGACGGAGGAGGAGGTGGGGGAGGAGGAGAAGAAGAAGAAGTTGACGAAGAAGAAGAAGAACAAAGAAGAAGAGGAAGAGGAAGAAGAAGAGGAAGAAGATGAAGAAGAAGAAAAAGAAGATGATGAAGAAGAAGCAGAAGAAGAAGTAGAAGAAAAGGAAGAACAAGTACAAGAAGAAGAAGAAGAACGAGAAGAAGACAACGATGTGAAAGAAGAGGAAGTAGAAGAAGAAGAAGAAGAGGAAGAAGAAAAGGTAGAAGTAGGGGAAGAAGAAGAAGAATAGGATGAAGAAGAAGAAGGAGGAGAAGAAGAAGAAGAGTAAGAAGAAGAAGAAGAAGAAGAAGAAGAAGAAGTACAAAGAAGAAGAAGAAGAAGAAAAAGGATTAGGAGGAGGAGGAGAAGAAGAAGAAGAAGAAGAAGAAAAAGAAGACAAAGAAGAAGATGAAGATAAAGAAGGGGAAGAAGAAGGTGAAGGAGAATGAGAAGAAGAAGAAGAAGATGAAGAAGAAAAAGAATTAGAAGAAGAAGAAGAAGAAGAAGAAGAAGAATAAGAAGAAGAAGATGATGAAGAATAAGAATAAATAGAAGAATGTGAAGGAGAAGAAGAAGAAGAAGTGGAAGAAGATGAGGAAGAAGAAGGAAAAGTTGAAGAAGAGAAGGAAGCAGTAGATAAGGAAGAAGAAAAAGAAGAAAGGGAAGAAGAAGAAGAAGAAGAGGAAGAAGAAGAAGAAGAAGAAGAAGAAATAGAAGAAGAAGAAGAAGAAGTAAGAGAAGGAGGAGGAGAAGAAGAAGAGGAAGAAGAAATAGATGAAGAAGATGAAAAAGTAGAAGAAGAAGAAGAAGAAGAAGTAGAAGAGGTCGTGGAAGAGATGGAGGAATAATAATAATAATAATAATATAATAATAATAAAAAATAACAATAATATGAAGAATAAGAAGAAGATGAAGTAGAAGAAGACGAAGAAGAAGAAGAAGGAGAGAAGAAGAGGAAGTGGAAGAAGAAGAAGAAGAAGAATTAGAAGTAGTAGTAGTTTTAGTAGAGGAAGAGAAAGAAGTAGATTCAAAAGAAGAAGACGAAAATGAAGAAGATGAATAAGCAGAACAAGGAGATATAGAAGAAGTAGAAGAACAAGAAGATGACTATGAAGAAGGAGAAAAAGAGATGAAGAGGAAGAGGAAGAAAAAGATGAAGATGATGAAGAAGAAGAATTAGAGGTAGAAGAAGAAGAAGAAGAAGAGGAAGAAAACAAGAAGAAAAAGAAGTAGATTAAGAAAAAGAAGAAGAAGATGGACAAGCAGAAGAAGAAGATTTAGAAAAAATAGAAGAAGAAGAAGATGACTAAGAAGTTAAAGAAGAGGAAGAAGAAGAAGGTGAAGAAGAAGTAGAAGAAGAAGAAGAAGGAAAGGATGATGAAGAAGAAGGGAAAGAAAAAGAAAAAAATAGGAGAAGAGAAGAAGAGGAGAAGAAGAAGAAGAAGAGGAAGATGAAGACGAAAAAGGAGAGTACGAAAAAGAACAAGAAGAGGAAGAAGAAGAAGAATAGAGAGGGAAAGTAGATGAAAAAGACGAAGAAGAAGAGAACAAGAAGAAGAACTAGAAGCATAAGTAGTAGTAGTAGTAGTAGAAGAAGAAGATAAAAAAGTAGAAGTTGAAGAGGAAGAGCAAGAAGAGGAAGAAGAAGAAGAAGAAGAACAATAACAACAAAGAGGAGAAGAACAATAACAAGAAAAAGAAGTAGAAGAATAAGAAGAAGAAAAGGTTGGAGAAGAAGAAAAATGAGAGGAAGATGATGAAGAAGGAGAAGAAAAAGAAGGAGAAGTAGAAGAAGAAGAAGAAGAAGAAGAAGAAGAAGAAGAAGAAGAAGAATTAGAAGAATAAGAAGAAGAAGAAGAAAATGAGGAAGAAGAAGAAGAAGAAGTAGAAGAAGTTGAAGGAGAAGAAGAAAAAGAAGAAGAAGAAGAAGGAGATGATGAAAAGAAGTAGATGTTGAAGAAGAAGAAGAAGAACAATAGGAAAAGTAGAAAAATATATGAAGAAGAAGAAAATGTTGAAGAAGAAGAAGAAGAAGAAGAATAAGTGGAGGAATAATAATGATAATATTAACAATAATAATAATAAGAAATAATAATAATAATAATAATAATAATAATAATAATAATAATAATAAGAGGAAGAAGAAGAAGTAGAAGAAGAAGAAGATGATGATGATGATGAAAAAGAAGAAGATGAAGAACTAGAAGAAGAAAATAAGAAGAATACTTGGAAGAAGAAGATGAAGAAGAAGAAGAAAAAAAAAGAATAAGTAAAAGTTGAAGAAGTATAAGAAAAGAAGAAGAAGAAAAAGAAAGAAAAGAAGAATAATTAGAAGAAGAAGGAGAAGAAGAAAAAAATTTGGAGAAGGAAAAGATGTAGATGAGGAAGATGAAGTAGAAGAAGAAGAAGATAAAGGGAAAGATAAAATGGTAGAAAAAGTAGTAGTAGAAGAAGAAGAAGAGGAAGAGGTGGAGGAAGAAGAAGAAGAAGAGAAAGAAGAGTAATAAGATGAAAAATAAGATGAAGAGCAGAAGAAGAAGAAGAAGAAGAAGAGCAGAAGAAGAAGAAGAAGAAGAAGTAGAAGAAGAAGAATTAGAAGAAGAAAAAGGAGAAAAACAAGAAAAGGAAGAAGATGAAAAAGAAGAAGAAAATGCGGAAAAAGAACACATAAAAAAAGAAGAATATTTAAAAGAAGAACTAGAAGAAGAAGATGAAGAAGAAGAAGAAGAAGAAGAAGAAGAAGAAAAAGAAGTTCAAGTAGTAAAAGAAGAAGAAAGAGAAGAAGAAGAAGAAGAAGAAGAAGAAGAAGAAGAAGTACAAGTAGAAGAAGAAGGTGATGTAGTAGTAGTAGTAGTAGATGAAGAAGAAGAAGAAGAATAAGAAGTAGTAGTAGTAGAAGAAGAAGAAGAAGAAGAAGAAGAATTATAAGAAGTGGAAGAAGTAGAAGGAGTGGAAGAAGATATAGAAGAAGAAGAAGAAGGACAAGAAGAGGAA
>JAIUJO010000165.1:360000-365000 GCA_023846275.1 Vanilla planifolia | reverse complement strand
AGAAGAAGAAGAAATTGTAGAAGAAGAAGAACAAGAAAATGAAGAAGAAGAAGAAAAACAACAAGAAGAAGAAGGGAAAGAAGAACAAGAAGAAGAAGAAGTTCAAGATGTAGAACAAGTAGAAGAAAAATTTGAAGAAGAAGAAAAATTTGAAGAAGAAGAAAAAGAAGAAGAAGATGCAGAAGAAGAAGAAGGAGAAGAAGAAGAAGTTGATGATGAAGAAGAAGAAGAAAAAGAAAAAAAATAGAAGAAGTAGAAGAAGAAGAAGAAGAAGAAGAAGTAGGTGAAGAAGAAGAAGAAGAAGAATAAGAAGACGACAAAGTAAAGGAAGAAGAAAAGAAAGATGATGAAGAAGAAGAAGAAGAAGAGAAATAAGAAGAAAAAGAAGAAAAAAAAGTAGAAGAAGGGGAAGGTGATGATAAGGAAGAAGAAGAAGAAAAAGATGTAAAAGCAAAAGAACAAGGAAAACAAGAAATAAAGAAGCAGAAGAAGAAGAAGAGAAAGAAGAAGAATAAGAAGCAGAAGTTGATGATGATGATGATGAAGAAGAACAAGCAGTAGAAGAAGTAGTAGAAGAAGAAGAAGAAGAAGAAGAAGAAAAAGAAGAAGTTGAAGAAGAATAAAACGAAGAAGAAGAAGAATAAGAAGAAGAAGAAGAAGAAGAAGATGATGATGATGAAGAAGAAGATGAGGATGTAGAAATAGAAAATTAAAAAAAACAATGAAGAAGAAGAAAAAGAAGAAGATGGAGGAGGAGGAGAAAAAGAGAAAGAAGAAGGAGAATAATAATAATAATAATAATAATAATAATAATAATAATAACAATAATAAGAAGAAAAAGAAGTAGTAGTGGAAGAAGAAGAAGGAGAAGAAGAAGTACTAGAAGAAGGTCAAGAAGTCGATGAAGAAGAAACTTAGAAGAGGAAGAAAAAGAAGAAGAAGAAGAAGAAGAAGACGAAATAGAAGAAGAAAAAGAGGAAGTAGAAGAAGAGGAAGAAGAAGAAGCACAAGGAGAAGAAGAAATTAAAGGAGAAGAAGAGGAAGAAGAAGGAGGAGAAGAAAGAGAGGAAGAAGAAGAAGAAAAAGTTGAAGAGGAAGAAAAAGTAAAAGAGGAAGAAAAAGTAAAAAATAAGAGGTGTAGGAACAAGAAGAATAATAATAATAATAATAATAATAATAATCATAATAATAATAATCATAATAATAATAATAATAATAATAATAATAATAACAAGTGGAAGAAGAAGAAGAAGAAAATCATGAAGAAGAAGAAGAAGAAGATGATGATGATGATGATGCAGAAGAAGATGATGAAGAATAAGTATTAGAAAAAGTAGACGAAGAAGAAGAAGAAGAAGAGGGAAGAAGAGAAGGAGGAGGAGGAGGAGGAAAAGAAGAAGAAGGAGAAGAAGAAGTAGGAGAAGAAGAAGAAGAAGAAGAAGTAGAAGTAGAAGTTGAAGAAGAAGAGGATGGAAGAAAAGGGATAAGAAGGGGAAGAAACAGAGAATGAAGAGGCTAGAAAAGAAGAAGTAGATGAGAAAGAGGAAGAGGAGGAAGAAGATGAACCAGAAGAAGAAGAAGAAGAAGAAGATGGAGAAGGAAAATAAGAAGAAGAACAAGAATAAGAATAAGAAGAAGAAGAAGAAGAAAAAGAAGATGAAGAAGAAAAAGAGGAAGAGAAAAAAGAAGAATAAGAAGAAGAAGAAGAAGAAGAAAAGAAGAAAAGTCGAAGAAGAAGAAGAAGAAGAAGAGAAGAAGAAGAAGAAGATGAAGAAGAAGGAGAAGAAGAATTAGAAGAAGAAGAAGAAGAAGATGATGGTGATGATGATGAAGAGGAATAAGATAAGTAGAAGAGGAATTAGAAGAAGTAGAAGAAGAAGTCGAATAACAAGAAGTAGAAGAAGAAGAAGAAGAAGAAGAAGAAGAAGAAGATGTAGAAGAAGAAGAAGAAGAAGTAAAAGAAGAAGAAGAAGTAGAAGAAGAATAAGAAGATGAATAAGGATAAGAAGAAGAAGATAAAGAAGAAGAAGAAGAAGAGGAAGAAGTAGTAGTAGTAGTAGTAGTAGTAGAAGAAGAAGAAGAATAAAAAGGTGAAGAAAAAGAAGTTGAAGAAGAAGCAGAAGCAGAAAGAGAAGGAGAAGAATAAAAAATTGAAGAAGAAGAAGACGAAGTAGTAGTGGTAGAAGAAGAGGAAGAAGAAGGAGAAGAACATCAAGAAGATGAAGAAGAAGAAGAAAAATAATAAACAAAAAAAGAAGAAGAAGAAGAAGAAGAAGAAGAGGAAGGAGAAGAATAGAAGAAGAATAAGAAGATGAAAAAGAAGAAGAAGAAGAGAAAGAAGAAGAAGAAGAAGAAGAAGAAGAGGAAGAGGAAGAAGAAGAAGAAATAGAACAACCAAAACAAGAAGAAGAAGAAAAAGATTAAGTCGATGAAGAAGAATTAGAAAAAGAAGAAGAAGATGAAGAAGATAAAGAAGAAAAGAAGAAGAAGTAGAAGAAGCAGTACTAGTAGTAGTAGTACAATGATGAAGAAGAGGAAGAAGAAGAATGAGGAGAAGAACAAGAGATTTACAATTAGAAGAAGATGAAGAAGAAGTAAAAGCAGGAGTAGGAGAAGATGAAGAAGAATAAGAAGAAGAAGAAGAAGACGATGAAGAAGAGGAAAACGAAGAAGTAGACAAGGAAAAGGAAGAAGAAAATGAAGAAGAAGAAGAAAATGAAGAAGAAGCAGAAGGGGAAGAAGAAGTTAAAGAACAAGTAAAAGAATCAGAAGAAGATAAAGAAAAAGAATAATAAAAAGATGATGAAGAAGAAGAAGAACAGGAAGAAGAAGAAGAAGAGGATGAGTAAGAAGAAGTAGTAGAAGAAGAAGATGGAGAAGAAGAAGAAGGAGAATGACGAGAAGAAGAAGATGATGATGAAGTTGAAGTAGAAGAAAAAAAAATGAAGTAGAAGAAGAAGAAGAACAACAAGAAAAAGAAGAATTAGAAGAAGAAGAAGAAGAAGAGGAATTAGTAGAAGAAGAAGAAGAGGAAGTAGTAGAAGAAGAAGAAAAAGACAAAGAAAAAGATGAATAAGAAATAGAACAAGAACAACAACAACAACAAGTTGTAGAAGAAGAAAAAGAACACGAAAAAGAAGAAGAACAAGGACAAGAAGATGAAAATGAAAAAGAAAAAGAAGATGAAGAAGATTATGAAGAAGAAAAAGAGGAAAAAGAAGTAGAATTATAAGAAGAAGAAGAACATAAGGAAGAAGAAGATTTAGTAGAAGGGGAAGAAGAGCAGGAAAGAGAAGAAGTAGACATAGTGGACCATGGGGAAGAAGAAGAAGAAGAAGAAGAAGAGGAGGAGGAAGAAGAAGAAGAGGAAGAAGAAGTAGAAAGAGAACAACAAGAAGAAGAAAAAGGTGAAGTAGTAGAAGAAGAAAAAGAAGGAGTGCAAGAAGGAAAAGGAGAAGCAAAAGAAGAAGAAGAAAAAGAAGAAGAACAAGAAAAGGAAGAAGAAGAAGAAGAAGAAGAATAAGAATAAGAATAAGAAGAACAAGAAAGAAAGAAGAAGAAGATGATGATGATGATGAAGTAGTAGTAGTAGAAGAAGAAGAACAACAAGAAGAAGATCAAGAACAAAAAGAAGAGGAAAAGGAAGAAGAAGAACAAGAACAAGAACAAAAACAGGAAGAAGAATTAGAGGAAGCAGAAGATGAGGAGAAAGAGGAAAAAGAAGAAGAAAGAAGAAGAAGAAGAAGAAGAAGATGATGATGATGAAGATGATGATGATCAAGAAGAAGAAGATAAAGAAGGCAAAGCAGATAAACAAGAAGAAGGAGAAGAAGAGGAAAAAAAATAGAAAAAGAAGAAGACAAAGAAGAAGAAGAAGAAGAAGAAGAGGAAGAAGAAGAAGAAGAAGAAGAAGAAGAAGAAGAAGAAGAAGAAAATGATAATGATGTAGAAGAAGAAGTTGGAGAAGAGGAAGAAGAATAAGAGGAAGAAAAAGAAGAAGAAGAAGAAAAGGAAGGAAGATGAGGAAGAAGGTGAGGAGGAAGAAGAAAAAGCAGAAAAAAGAAGTAGATGAGGTAGTAGAAGAAGAGGAGGACAGGTAAGAAGAAGAAGAAGAAGAGGAAGGAGGAGGAGGAGGAGCAAGAGTAGAAGAAGAAAAAGAAGAAGAAAAGGATGATGAGGAAGAAGAAGAAGAAGAAGGAGACGAAGAAGTGGAAGAAGAAGTGGTGGTTTAAGAAGACGTAGAAGAAGACGATAAAGAATTATAACAATTAAAATAAAAAAAGTAATAATATTAATAATGATAATAATAATAATAATAATAATAATAATATCAACATAGGGAGAAGAAGAAAAAGATTCAGAAGAAGAAGAAGAAGTTGATGATGAAGAAGAAGAAGATAGATGAGGAGGAGGATGAGGAGAAGAAGAACAAGAAGAAGAAGAAGAAGGAGGAGAAGAAGAAGAAGAAGAAGAGGAAGAAGTAGAAGAAGAAGAGGTAGAAGGAGAAGAAGAAGAGGAAAAAGATGAAGAAGAAGAAAAAGTAGAAGAACATGAAGAAGAAGTGGACGAAGAAGTGGTCTACGAAGTAGAAGAAGAAGAAGAAGAAGAAGCAGAAGAAGAAGAAGTATAAGAAGAAGAATAAGAAGAAGAAGAAGAAGAAGAAGAAGTAGAAAAGGACAAAGAAGAGAAGATGAAGAAGTGAAAGAAGAAGAAGAAGAAGAAGAAGAAGAAGAAGAAAAGAAGAAGAAGAAAAAGAAAAGGAAGAAGAAAAAGAAGAAAAAGAGGAAAAAGAAGAAAAGAAGTAGACGAAGAAGAAGAAAAGGAAGAAGAAGAAGAAGAAAATCAAGAAGAAGAAGAAGAAAAGTCAAAAGAAGAAGAAGAAGATCAAGAAGAGGAAGAAGAAGAAGTGGAATTTGAAGAAGAAGAAGAAGAAGCAGAAGAAGAAGAAGAAGAAGAGAAAGAAGAAGAAGAAGAAGAAGAAGAAGAAGAAGAAAAAGAAG